>VXAA01004805.1:17524-27678 GCA_013399115.1 Anseranas semipalmata | reverse complement strand
GGCTCAGTATTGGGGCCAGTTTTCTTTAACTTTTTTATCAATGATCTTGAGAAGGCGATTGAATGCACCCTCACTAAGTCTGCAGACGACACCAAGTTGGGTGGGAGTGTTGATCTACTTGAGGGTAGGAAGGCTTTGCAGTGTGATCTGGATAGGCTGGACCAATGGGCCACATCCAACTGTATGGCATGCAACAAGGCTAAATGTTGGGTGCTACACCTGGGTTACAACAGCCCAATGCAGTGATATGGGCCTGGGGAAGAGTGGCTGGAACGTTGTCTGGCAGAAAAGGACCTGGAGGTGTTGTCCTGGCAGCTGGCTGAACGTGAGCCGCCAGTGTGCCCAGGTGGCCAAAACGGCCAATGGCATCCTGGTCTGCGTCAGAAGTAGTGTGGCCAGCAGGACTAGGGAAGTGATTGTCCCTCTGTACTTAGCTCTGGTGAGGCTGCACCTTGAATGCCGTTTTCATTTTTGGGCCCCTCATTACAAGAAAGATACTGGGTTGTTGGAACGCATTCAGAGAAGAGCAACAGAGCTGGTGAAAGGACCAGAAAACAAGACAAATGAGAATCAGCTGAGGGAACTGGGATTGCTTAGTCTGGAGAAGAGGATGCTCAGGGGAGACCTCATTGCTCTCTACAACTACCTGAGAGGAGGTTACAGCGAGGAGGGTGTCGTTCCCTTTTCTCAGGTGACAAGAGGTAGGATGTGAGGAAACGGCCTCAAGTTGTGTCAGGGGAGGTTTAGATTGGGTGTCAGGAAGAATTTCTTTGTGGGAAGAGTGGTTAGGCTTTGGAACAGGCTGCCCAGGGAAGTGGTAGAGTTCCCATCCCTGGAGGTATTTCAGAGATGTGTGGGTGTGGCACTTAGGGACATGGTTTCGTGCTGGACTTGGTAGNTTTGTTTGTTTCAAGAGCATGAAGATTGCAAAGAGTTTTCAAACCTGATTTTCAAGGTAGTTGTACAGATACTCAGGATAGAATGCTTGTTAAAAGGGGAAATAAAAAAAATACCCTAATATACTGGGATTTTGGCAGAGAGTAATGCCCAGGTGGGGAATCAAATCTCCTAAACAAGATGGTCATTCACTCACTGGTAATAGTTAGATTCTCTGTTGCAAGAGACATTTCAGTGCTATCTTCATTTGAATTGAAAGAAACTGTCCCAAACCATGTTTTTTCTCATTTCCTGTAATCAAGCTGCACATGGTCCTGGGTGACCATCCCAACATATGCAGCATTTACTGTTATTTTTCTGCTGTTTTTATATCTTAATTATATATCAAACATTTCTTAAGTATCTTGCTGACATCCTAAGTGGGTTCTTCTACATTTTCTATTGACTATATGCAAAAGTTATATCTATGCACAATTTGATCACCTCTGCAACAGGAATCACCTAGGTGAGCCTTTGGGACGTTCTGCCCAGGATTTTAATCTACACATTTAAGCATACAAATGTGCAACAGGGAGTTAACAGAACAGTCCAAAATTCCCACCTGGAATGTTTCTGTAATTGTGAAATGCTTAATTGTGAAAATCTGGTCAAACACATTGTTTCAAGTCCAGTATGTCAAGCTATTATCTCAAGACCATTATGTCTTCTGTGTAGAGGAGTGGCTGGGGGGTTGCTGGACTATGAAGAGAATTAATGACTGAAGTGTACTGGGTGTGCACATAGGCCCAGTCCTGATACCATACTTCACCACAGTTACAACTAAAGAACAAACTTGTTTTTTGTTATTACAACAAAAAGTTCCACAGCACTTTCCATAAGCTCATGTAGGATGAGGATACGTTTAGGTTAAACTATAGCATTGGGTGTTTTGTTTGTTTGTTTGTTTGTTTGTTTTTAATTAAAAAAAAACACATCAGAAATATTCTGTTGTGTCAGGTATAATACTGTTTTGTTTGTTTGTTTATGTTTGTTTTTAAAGAAAGAGATATCTATATGAAATACCATTTCTATGAAGCATAGCAACTGCATTTCTGAACCAATTTTAGATATGAGTTGTTTCTTTCCTCATAAATTTAAGATTTTAATGGGGGAAATATTCTGGCTAGTTTTAGTCATAATGTATAACAGAAGACTTAATATGCATTTGTAAACAGGCAAATTTGCTATTTATATTTGCATAAAACCCTGTCCTGGCAGGTATACTGGCTACTAATCTTATGCAGCTTCTGCAAAAATTGTTACAGAATTCCTTTTCACTTAAAAAGCCTAAAATAGAGATATGTGTGCTTTAAGGAGAGTCTGAAGTCTACAGGAAACAAATGCATTTCTTGCATAAAATTTATTTTATAATGTAATTTCACACTCTTCTTTAGATGCCTCTGTAATACATTCTGTCTTTGAGGTAATGATTAGACCTTGTTGAAAAATTTCTGCCCAAACTGTTTTTGAGAGGTAGAAAAAATTATTTACAATAGAATATTTTTATTAGAAATACCTATATTCTCCACGATAATTCATGTTTATATAGAAAAAGCAAACATCTGAAGGGGAAAATATTTCCATTTGGAAAAAACATAAGTGGAGATTATGCCCCCAGTCTCTTCCACAGACCAGGATCCTCAATGAAATTGTTTTTTTAATGGTGCACAGATATCCAAATATCCCATGACACATCATTCCCAACACAAGGAGAGGGAACTGTAGTATTTGTTCAGAGGTGCAGTTCAAACTATATGATAAAAGACACTCTGAGGCATATGTACTAAAACTTAAAGGATGTAATTTTTGAATTCTACTGTTCTGGTTTAAGATTTTTTTTCCCCTCTTGTCAAATTCCAAAATCTTCTGTTAGGAAACACTTCTGTTTTCAGACCAAAGCTAGTCTTAACATACAATGCAAGCTAAGCTAAGCATTCAATTACCTTTTGAACAGTCACACCTTCTTTAAAGGGAATCATAAATTCCAGCTTATGATAATTTTATTATCCCCAGCCTATTACTAATATATGCACGATCACAGCTCTTTAAAAATAATTTTAAGACTAGCTTACTCATTAGCTTCTACCACACTCTTGCCTTCAAAGCAACACCATTTTAAAAATATTTACCTAAGAGTAATGAGGGCTTCAAGCCTAAGCCCTGTTTGCAGCAAACGTGTAGGCGTTTGTTCCAAAAATAAATTTGAAAAGAAAAAAAATGTTAAAAATCTTATTGAAGTGATGATATTTGGCAGAAATGCTTTTCTAAATAGAAATCTTTGATACCTTCCTTGAGGTCTCTACTAATACAAAACCTTTAAATAAAAATCCATCCCTTTTTGAAGAAAGAAACAGAGTTGCAAACCATCTAAAACAGCAGGCTAAAAAGATGTAAATTGTGAACTGGACAAAGGGATATTTCATAATATATGACATTATGTGGAACAGTACAAACTGGGAGGGTTGGCCAGGGGGGTGGCCATTGCTCAGGGACTGGCTGGGCGTTGGTCAGTGGGTGGTGGACAATTGCACTGTGCATCACTTGTTTTGTATATATATTATTATTATTATTATTATTGTTGTTGTTGTTGTTGTTGTTGTTGCTGTTATTATTATTTATTATTTTCCCTTCTTTTTCTGTCTTGTCTTTTTCTCAACCCATAAGCTTTACCTTTTTTCCTATTCTCTCCCCCATCCCACTGTGGGGGAGTGAGCAGATGGCTATGTGGTGTTTAGCTGCCTGCCAGGGTTAAACCATAACAACTGGACACCACTGAAAAGAGCCTGGCTCCATTTTCTTTGGAACCTCCCTTTTAGCTATTTATAGACATTGACAAGATCTTCCCCCTGAGCCTTCTCTTCTCCAGGCTGAACAATCCCAACTCTCTCAGCCTTTCCCCATAGGAGAGGTGCTCCAGTCCCTTTGTCATCTTGGTGGCCCTACATTGGACTCTTTCTAGTATGTCCATGTCTCTCTCTCTTGTACTGGGGGGCCCAGAACTGGACACAGTACTCCATCTGTGGCCTCACCAATGCTGAGCAGAGAGGAAAGATCACCTCTCTTGACCTGCTGATGATACTTTGCCTAATGGAGCCAAGAATACTGTTAGCCTTCTCTGCAGCAAGGCCACATTGATGATTCATGTTTAACTTTGTGTCCTCCAGAACCCCCAGGTCCTTTTCTGCAGAGCTGCTTTCCAGTGGGGTGCCCCCCAGCATGTTCTGGTGCCTGGAGTTGCTCCTCCCCAGGTGCAGGACCTTGCAGTTCTCCTTGTTGAACTTCATGAGATTTTTGTCAGTCCACCTCTCCAGCCTGTCAAGGTGCCTTTTGACGGCAGCATGGCCCTCTGGTGAACCTGCCACCCTCCTCAGTTTTGTGTCATCTTTCATTTCAGTACACACCAGATCCTAGAAAATTAGAATGGTTAGAATGTGCTAAAAATGTAACTAGAAAAACAACCTTTTTTCATACTTTGGGAATATAATTTGTTTTGTTAAAAAAAAAAGAAAAATTACTGTGCAAGATCTGTTTGAAATAAGGACAGTTTACAAATACACATATAAAACATGCATATTTACAGCCCAGTTAAAAAGTATCTACTTTTGAGCACACTAGGATAAGTTAGTCTCTCAGTTCTTGTGATTACAGTCACAAATATATTTCTTATGCACATTTATTATATGCATATTTTGTGTGTATAAGATGTTATATAGTTTGAATTCATACTGTTCTTTTTAAGTTGAAAACAAATAATTACTTTAATGGACAAGTATAAGAATTATATCTTTTAAAAGTATAACCTGGCTCACTTTCTGGAGGATTTTTTTTTTTAATTTTACAAAGCAAATGAAATGAAAGAGAAGAATGTATATACAGTTACCTTATAAGGGTAACAGGCAGAAAGTTGCATAGAACTCCTTAAGATTGTCCATTTATTTGCTCATAAATTTGCAAAACTGTCTCTCCAGGATCTATACTTTTGGACAACTTTTCCACCTAGGGCTGACATTTGGCTGGGGGAACAAATGATTTCTGCAGAAAAGAGATAGACACACAGTTTTGTATGTTGAACAACTGTGAATACTTTCAACATTAGGCAATTCTTGTACTTTCTTTATTTAAACAAGGGATGAAATGTAGCAAAGAGGTGGCCTTCACATCATGGATAAACATTTTTGTCTTTTCACTGTTCAAACCTTTGTTAATGAGGAATACGTCTACCTGAGAAATTTAATTCCCATGAATTGTCAAAATTTTACAGTTGAATCCATGGAAAGGTCCACCTGCCTGAGCAGATGCTATCCCAGGCATGGGGTATGTCTCCCATTTTCAGCTCTTACCTGCAACTCAGGCATTCTGGGTCCCATCACTGGGTCTGAGAACAGGGAGGTTGCCCTTACTGTATTCCTGCTCTTCTCCAGGGCTTCAGCAGCACAGAGGAGCTTCTTGAATTGAATGCAAAGGCATGCCATTAGGGGAAGGGACACTGAGGTTAGGACAGGAGCAGTATGATAGAGCCAGATAAGAGATGTGTGAAGAAACTTGTCTAAGGGATACTGAACTTCACGTCACTGGAGAATGGATGGAGGAGAAAGCAGGCCTGTCTAAAGGACACCTAAATAAAAATCTCAAAGAAGTGTGGGGGGGAACTAGAACCAAGTGGAGTCTAAGAATGATAATGAGGGAGAAATAATTTGAATGTGGGCATATAGATAAGCTGAAGGACAGCAGGGTTCAAAGGAAAGAACCAAAAGTGGCTAAGTTCAAGGGCTGTTTCCTTCTGGAAACTGAACAGAACTTAGTGTTCAACCTATACAGCTAAATAAAAGAGGGCCAGAGTGTGATTTCAAGATCCGGCTCCCTGAGCATCCAGAGTTTTACTGTAAGTTTACAACTCACAGAATCACAGAATGGTCGAGGTTGGAAGGGACCTCTGGAGATCATCTAGTGCAACCCCCCTGCCAAGCAGGGTCACCTACAGCACATTGCACAGGATTGCATCCAGGTGGGTTTTGAATATCTCCAAAGAAGGAGACTCCACAGCCTCTCTGGGTAAGATGTTCCAGTACTCTGTCACCCTCAGGTTTGGATGGCTCCAGCTAGTTCTGTCTAAAAGAAATCTGCCAAAGGGAACACGCTCTAAGCAAGGATGTCCATTGTTCTGTGCCACTTGGTTTTGGCACTTTTTGGCAGGGAGTTTTTGTCTTTGTATCTCTTTTAGGTAGCAATGTAGGCATGCCAATTATTGCAGTTTCATTAGTTTTGCTGACAGAAAATTCTTACAGCATTGGTATGAACTAAGATACTGTTATACTATTACATTCAGTTATTAAAAGCTGCAAAGTTTCTCATCCTCTTGATTAAAAATGAAGATATAGATATGATTTCACTGTGTTCAGTATTTCACTCTGATTTCTGTGTTCCTGGTTCGTTATCAACAAATGAAAAATCAAACCATTCAAGCATTGAAAAGTTAAGAAATATCAGAATTAAGGTGACTTCCAAAGGTTGGAAATGTTTGAAGTCAGGAAATATGTGAGGCAAAGAATTCCTAAATAGTAATTTTATTTCTAAGAATTCCTGACATAGACCCATGGTTAAGACAGTGAATATCAGTTTGATATTCCTGCTTTTACAGAGTAGTTTATGCATAATGTGAAATTACTCACTTATAAAAACTTTACACACTTTCTAATTTTACTTTTTTAAAAAATGCTTTTTGATTCTTCTTTGAATGCCTGACTTTAAACTATGATAACTCCTGATAAAAATGTCTGCAGAAACATAGAACAAACACAACAATGACCAGAGCAACAAAATTGTGTTCTTTTGGAGCCAAAAATATTCTCCATCAAACATTTAAGTCAATCTGAAATTAATTAAAAATTTTAATTTTGTTTTTCTATCTGAACATACTGAAAAAATATATTCCCTATAGGTTGAAGAAGAAGGAATACAGAAATATATGAGTGCTTAACACTGGTGTCATGTCCGCTTCTTCTCATTTGTTGTTTATGAGCCAACACCTGGTCTGGATAGCAGGCAGGCTGAGAAGAGTATCTTGTAGATTGTTTTATTATGTAGTATCCTATTTTCTGTTCCTCTCTCTTTTTCCTTCTCTTCCTTCAATGAGAAGAGACAGAACAACTATTTTGTAAGCCATTTGATTCTCTGTTTGCAAATGAAAAAGTATAGTTCATTGAATATCCAGTCAGTTTGATTTAATTTCCTCAGGTTTCTGTTTGAGGACTTGAGCTGGATGCCTAGTCACTGAACCTAACTCTTGCTGCTGCCAGTCAAGGCCTGGCGGAAGTGTTATTCTGGACTCTGACTAGCAGATTTATCAATTTTATGATCACTCTGTGTTCACCTTTCTTAAGTTTACATACAGCGCTTGTCTGATCAATCATATTTTATCACTTCAGGATTGGTAAATTTATTAAAAATGTCTATCATAGTTCAAATATGATTCCCCAATTATTTCAGAATTGCGGTGAAGAGTTTATCCAGTTCTCTGTATTTGAGTGAGCTCTTCTCTCAGTTTCACCTCTATCTTGACAGCTGGAATTCTGTAAATGTATCCTCGTTTTTATTTTCCTCATTTGGGTCCATGTTGATCATTATCCTTAATGGAAAATAAAGCAAGTTATAACTTCAGTTTTTGAGTCACATAAGTTTATGCTTAATCTCATTTCAATTTTCACAGTAGATTGTCTCCACTTCTACTCTCTTTCCTGAATTTTTATTTTATGGCTGTGGAAAATCAGTTTTATTATTATTATTATTATTATTATTATTACATTTAATTTGCAATGTCTAATACAAGATTTTTGGTATTTCTCACTTTAATCTTCTACTTTTTGATCTGTAACACCTACCTCCATGAAGTCTAGCTTCCTAAGCAAATGAGATCTTCTTCCATCTTTGGCTAGAATTTTGCCAATTTACCTTTTTAATAGTTTTTGCATTTCTTCGATGATTCATTATAAATTTGACAGAGCATAAAAGTTATGAAATTTCTGCAGGTTTCCAGAAAGAGGCAGGTATGTAGCAGAAGTGAATTATTAATGTTTTCACTTCAAGTAAGGTTGAAACTTTTCCAAGGATATGGATACTCGCTTTTCAAAAATCACAGAACAAGGTTTCTCTACTGGTACTTATGCTTCTAATGGTTCTCTGTTATTGTCCAACTCCATGCTTGAAATATTTATTCATAAAACTGATCTGGAGCCTTGCTTTTGAAGCACTTTCTTTGCTAAGGTTAAAAATACCAGATAATTTTTGTCACCTTTTAATTTAAAAATATTCTGAACTTTTTCCATGAATGCTTTCATCATTTTCAGTTTTGTTGACTTAAAAAATTACTTACTTTGCTTTCCAAAGTGTGCACTTTGGCAACTGGATGTTTGTTTATTCTTCGCTTTAATTAAATCTGGTTATCCTTCATTGCTGGCATCTTTTTGTTTTATGGGCTGTACTATGTCATCACAACTTCAACTAACCAAGACTGAAATAATATAATTTCTCATTGGTTTCATTGGTTTAGTTGAGTATCTGATGGAGAGCCAGGGTAGCTGTCACATCCAGGACATGGGTATTTGGCTTCTCCCATTTTTATTCATTTCTTCTTAGAATTTAATAACCATGCATATATCTCTACATAAGAGGCCTGCATCTGAAATGACCATATGTTCTGGCAATTTAATCTCTCCCTAAGCAACAATGACCATCAGTGAAAATATGACCTATGTTTTGGACCATATGCAACTGAATTGAGTCTTTGGTCTGTCACAGTAGTAGCTGTTCTGCTCTGGCTTAGTATTCTGCCTTCTCAAGTCTCCAATGTATCACATTTGTTTGTTTCAACAAGCCTACCATGTCAAGTTTCCTTCTCAGTGGATTTGGTGCTCATACCCTTCCAGAGGTAAGTTTTCCCTACTCGTTCAGCTATTCAGCATCTGGCTACAAATTTTAAGACTTTTATATTAATTCCATGTTTCCATCTGAACTGCATTGTTGCTTCCAGTTGTATTTATAATCACTCAATATGTTTAAAAAAGCATCAATTATCCTACAAACAGCTTCTTTCAAATACACAGTCAATAATAATATACACTCAAAGGTTCTGCATCCTGTCATCTTTTCCATTTCTTCTGTTCTGGAGAACAAATGCTAGAATCTTCTAAAATTTTCCCTGTTCTCCTGTGTCCTTACCCTTGTAGTTACACTGGTTCCTAGGATTTTAAACTGTTTTCACTGGTCAGCTCAACTTTGCCAAAAAGTTGTTCCAATAGAATTCTTAGCAAACTTTAGAATTTTAAAATATATATATATACATACATACACATATATGTGTGTGTATACATATATACATAAAATGTATATGCATATGCATAATATAAATGCATTATATAATGATATATAAATATTATAAATATAAATTAAATATTACAAACATTATCTGAGCTAATCTCTGCAGGTCTTCTATATACCCAGTGAAGAGAAATGGATACTTTTAAAGTGCAATTCATATTGTACATATACTTTAGGATAAAACATTGCCTGGAGGTGCCTATCTGTCTATGCTAGATATAAAAGAAACTTAGAATGGATAGATCATATTTACATCACAGGTTTATACATCTGGTTACACGAATCTCACACTTTTTATATGCCATTGAAGCAGAAGATTTTAAACAATTAAAATTGTTAGCTAAATCTGTCTTCTCTTGAAAACAAAACAAAACAAAACAAAACAAAGCATATACTGCAAATTGCTCACTGAAAACAAGCAAACTCTTTTGACAATAATTTGCTCTGCCTTATTCCCTGGTACATAAAATGGAGATAATCACATTATCTAATGTGATAGTGGATTAATGAAAATATATTGTTTATAGTAGTTTTAGTGAGGCATATGCTTATGTGATGAGTGCCACAGGAAGGCTCATAGAGAAATTATTGAGAGAGACTTATTTGAGCAGCGTGCAGCAGATAAAACTGTGGGCTGTGTACACAGCAGTAAAGAAAAACAGAGCATTTTTTTCACCAGAAATTTGTTGAAAGAGGAAAGTCATAGAAAAATAAATATCTGCCAGAATAAATCATATATCTGTCATATTGCTTCTACAAGGCAAAGTTAAATGAAGGTTGTATGGGAAAACTTCATTTTGTTACTTTCTGAATTTTTACTTTGTTACAGTAAATATCTCTAGCTT
>VXAA01004805.1:3072-17497 GCA_013399115.1 Anseranas semipalmata | reverse complement strand
TTTTTTTTTTGGTGTGTGTGTATATTAACTAGTATAATATTGGGGCTGAATCATAGTCTCAAACCTTTCTACAAGACTAGTGATTACAAGTGATTACTTATTAGATATTTAGAAAGGTATATATGAGGAAATGGGAATCAACTTAGGATGTATTGCAATGCCTGATATTTACCTACTATTAAAACATATGGCAAAAATGTTCCTAAGTACATTGTACATAGTACGTCTCCCTTTGTACTACAGCACATAACAGCCTTTTGAATGCATGTAACAATTGTGTTCATATTAATGATAAAATCTTGTTCTTTTTTTTGCTCTCAGCACTCTAGTTGGAAGTCAGTTCCAGAGCCTTACTAGTTTAATGTTGAAAGCGTTCTTCTAATTATGAGCCTAAATGCATTCATGATCTGTCTGTATAAAGTGATTCATGATATAACAATCACTTTTTGAGTGCCTACTTTATGCTACCTGATTTTTCAAGATGACACATACAAACTCAATGATGTATAATGAGTGCAGTCTAAAAGACGAACACTAAGTATTAATTATAGACTGTATTGAGTAGTCCAACTCTTCTTTTTCTAATTTACTATTAGATCCCCCAAGAAATTCCTTGGTAAAGTGATGTTTCCCAAATGTAACAGTACTCCATGTAAGCACTCCAGCAATGATTCAGCTAAGGGCAACCCCTTTAAATGCTCTTTATTTTGTTGCTCTTTCATTCTGAGAAAAAAAAAAAATATATTGGTTTAGCATTAGATAATTACCTTTTTTCTTTTTCTTTTCTTTTTCTTTTCTTTTTCTTTTCTTTTTCTTTTTCTTTTTCTTTTTCTTTTTCTTTTTCTTTTTCTTTTTTTTTCTTTTTTTTTCTTTTTTTCCTTTCTTTTTCCTTTTTCCTTTTTCCTTTTCCTTTTCTTTTTCCTTTTCCTTTTCCTTTTCCTTTTCCTTTTCCTTTTCCTTTTCCTTTTCCTTTTCCTTTTCCTTTTCCTTTTCCTTTTCCTTTTCCTTTTCCTTTTCCTTTTCCTTTTCCTTTTCCTTTTCCTTTTCCTTTTCCTTTTCCTTTTCCTTTTCCTTTTCCTTTTCCTTTTCCTTTTCCTTTTCCTTTTCCTTTTCCTTTTCCTTTTCCTTTTCCTTTTCCTTTTCCTTTTCCTTTTCCTTTTCCTTTTCCTTTTCCTTTTCCTTTTCCTTTTCCTTTTCCTTTTCCTTTTCCTTTTCCTTTTCCTTTTCCTTTTCCTTTTCCTTTTCCTTTTCCTTTTCCTTTTCCTTTTCCTTTTCCTTTTCCTTTTCCTTTTCCTTTTCCTTTTCCTTTTCCTTTTCCTTTTCCTTTTCCTTTTCCTTTTCCTTTTCCTTTTCCTTTTCCTTTTCCTTTTCCTTTTCCTTTTCCTTTTCCTTTTCCTTTTCCTTTTCCTTTTCCTTTTCCTTTTCCTTTTCCTTTTCCTTTTCCTTTTCCTTTTCCTTTTCCTTTTCCTTTTCCTTTTCCTTTTCCTTTCCTTTTTCAATTCATTGTGCCTTGCTTTTGCAGTTACAGTGCCAACTTACTTATCTCAATGATTCTATGATGTCCTAAAAATATTAAAGAGTTTTTTCAAGTCATTTTTATTTTTTGCTAGTTTAATAACAAATTAGAGCAAATTGTTTGTTCTGCGAGAAAATGTGTCATTAAATTTCAATGATAAAGAGACAGATAGATTGATATACTGTACAATATATTTTATACCAAAGTAGACTCTAACATTCATGTACATGTGTGTCTGTGTGCGTGTGTGCATACACTTTCAAGTCTTTCACTCAATTACTGACATTTTTAGCTACAGTTCAGAATGAGTATCTTAGTCACTTCACAAAATAACTGAAAATGTTAGGTGCATATGAAATATCTAATTTTTGACTACTTGGGACTATTAGTTAAAAAAAAAAAAAAAGCATGCATATTTGATTTTCTCTTGCACTTAAGACTACATTGTTTGTGATATTAGCTTCTCAAGAAATGCCATAATACACAGCCCCAGAAAGTTTGTTTTCTCTATTAAGCTTGTTTTGCAAATTGCACCTGTTTGCATTGTTGCACTTGCAAGAAAGTTCCTACGAGCACAAGTCGTGCTCATTCCTGCAGTATTTTCCATGCAATTCATTATTTCAGTGTTGAACTAATTGCTCCCACTGGTTTCTGTTGTGAAGGCTGCTGTGTTTCAAGACACTCCCCTGCATTGGCTTAGAATAGGATGCCACATTTTTTCAAAGTCTTCTGCTCAATTTGTTAATGATCTTCATAATGTAGTTCATCTTGTGCCAGAAGAAGGTTCTAGACCACTTTCTCTTACCACCATTGGCCATCAATGATATTTTACCAGATGGAATTCCTGCACTGAAATTTGACATAGCTTTTGGATCAGGGTGAGTGGAGAATTTGAATGTTCCCAATGTATTTGTACAGGCAGAAAATCATATCTGTGTGCAAGTATGTCTCAGCTTGAAGGGGAGTGATATGCTTCTTTAGAATGGTGTAGTTGCCAGAGCAGAAATGTCCTCTGCATCTTTTGATGGAGAAGAAAGAGTAAAAGGAAGAGCAAACCCTGAGAGAAGGTCATTTCCAAATTTTAGTTGTTTGATAACCCACAGAGGAGGGGTTGAGGAAATTCATATTTAGGATCAATACCAAATGAAATGTATAGGTCTGATGAATTAAATAAAGAAAAAAAAAAAAATCCATGAGTTAATCTGAAGTATTATTGTCTGCTCACTAGAAGCATATTCTTTGTATCCCCACAGTTATGTTTCAATTGTCTTTAGTTTTGAGTGTTTTGATCTTGCATGATCCAGGGAAAGATGAGGCTAATACCCTGAATACATCCATAGTACATTCAGTTTTGTTTTTATTAAGAAAGACAGCTAAAAAAGAAAAATATTCAAAACATTGAAAGTTAAAACTTTGGCTGTTTTCTGAGGTTGTATTAGGTTACCACTGTTCTTTTGAAGGAGCTTTGAAACAGAATGACTGTTGTCAAGACTACCTTGCAAAGGGCAGTAATTAATTCAGCAAGAAGTTGCTGGTGATGCTATTTTTCCCAGATTTTTTTCATAATTCATAACATTAGTACAAGAGGTTTCACAATAGAACAACACCAATAAAACCAGTCATTTAATGTAATGCTCAAAATATTCAGGCATTTCTTGTAATGACCAAGTAGAAAAGTCAGATAGTGAAATGGAGTGTTTGTAATGCCAATTGTTTCAAAAAATGACTGACATTTCTACCCGTTCCACAAAATGACAGTGAAGAAGACATTTCATGAAGTGACTAAAAAAGTGGTAATTTTACAGAAGGTCTTTCTTCTGTATATACAGGCTACGGACAACATATTTGGCCACATTTCTTCATGAGTAAAAGTCTCAGAATATGTTTAAGAGGTGAAAAGGCTAACTTTCTCCATAGTAATTCATGCACATGGATCATAATGTTGATGGTGAGAAGGAAATTAAATCTTTCAGACATGGTTTGTAGTCCTGCATATTATATGGATAAGTAGTTTTGTTAGAATTATTACCAAAGAAATGTTTCAATTAATAGAAATTAGCCAAAACAGATGGAAATGGGCATAGGAAAATAATTGTGGGAAAAAAAAAATGGCAAAAGTTTATTGTAACAAAGTGAATGCTATGCAGCAGCTTTATGGGGTGGCCAGCTGATCAGAGTCCAAAGTACACAATAGATAACAAGATTTCTAAATGTCTGCCATGGGCCTTTGCTGGACTTGCTCCAGCATGTCTTTGCCTCTCTTGTACTGGGGAGCCCTGATCTGGGCACAGCTCTCCAGGTGTGTCTCACACATGCTGAGATGAGTGGAAGGACCACCTTCCACCACAGAAATGTTGTCATTTCTTCCAAATGAAACCATGGAGGCTGTTAGACTTCTTAGCTGCAAGGGAATACTGCTGTCCTGTAGTCAACTTGTAGACCTGGACACCCACATACTTTTCTGCCAAGCTGCTTTCTAGCCAGTCAGCCCCCAGACTGTGCTGGGGCATGAGGTTATTTCTCCCTAAGTGCCAGAGTTGGGATTTTCCCTTGTTGAACTTCACAAGATTCTTCTTGGCCCATTTCTCCAGCCCAGCCATTGAGGTCCATCTGAATGACAGCAAACCCGTCTGATGCACCAACCACCCCTCCTCATTTCCTGTCACCTGAAAACTTGCTAAGGGTGCGCTCTGTCCCAGAATCCTGTTCTCTAATGAAGAGGTTATACGCTACTGGACTATTGACTCTTGGAGTACTCCATGAGAAAGTGGCCTTCAGCTGGACTTTGTGCCACTAATCACAACCCTTTACACCCAGCAGTTCTGCCAGTTTCAGTCCACTTTACTGTCCATTTAGCTACCCTATGCTTCATCAATCTGTCAATGAAGATGAGACAGTGTAAGAAGCCTTACTAAAGTCAAGATTAAATATATACATATACATATGCATATGCATATGCATATGCATATACATATACATACATATATATATATACTTCTCTCCCCACATCCAACAAGCTAGTCATTTTATCAGGAAGGCTATCAGGCTGGGCAGGCATGATCACCTGTCTGAAAACCCACATTGGCTGTTTTCAATTGCCTTCTTGTCCTTCATATGCCTGGAAATGTTTTCCACAATTATTTGCTCCATCACCTTCCCAGTGATTTAGGTGAGGCTGACAAGCTTGCAGTGCCCCAGATCCAGAAAATAGGAGTGACATTTGCTTTCTCCTCTTCCTCAGGAACCTCACCCAATCACCATGGCCTTTCAAAGACAATCAAAAGTGGCTTTTCAAGGACATCTGCCAGCTCCCTCACCACTCATGGGTGCATCCCAATTTAAGTTCATTTATCAAGTTTCAAACTCAAAAAATCCTTGCAAACATAGCCAAATAAATAAACTTGATCAGCATGTCAGACAACAGAACAAAACACTGAATACTATAAAACATGGGTTGAATATCTTTCTTTCTTCTTCACTAAACAATATTCAGTCTCAACAGTTTAAATCCAATTGCTCATTGCTCTGCAGAACAAAACCAGAGCTCAAAGCTGCTGTGGTTTCCTAGCAAACGAGAAGTGATTGCAATTATACGGGCTTCAGAGAACTGGTGTTTTGACAAAGTTTTTGTTTATTTGTTTGTTTGTTTCTGAATATTACCCGAATTACCCTCTTCTACGTTACACCACCCAAAAGATTTCAGGTACCTTGCTGTGGTAGCTAAATCTGAGACTGTCTGTTTTGACGAACCAGACCTCTGCTTGGTTCCTAGGAGCTCAGCCCCAGACAGGTCAGTTTTATTTGTGACCTGCTTTATTCCTGCCTGCTTGTGTCTTCTGACTGAAAAAGGCATTGTTTATTCAGCTACTGCAGTTGGGAAATTTATGGCCAAGGCCTAGCATACTGGGATCTGTGCGGCTGCTCTCACAATATGGTACTTCGCTACTTCCAGCCTTTCCTTGCTGAAGCAGTGTTGTTGCCATTGGCAACCACAGCCCGCTATTAACATGCAGCCATTATGTTGCAGAAGTACTGAACAGTAGATGAAAATGCTATTCAGTGGTAATTTGTAAACAATACATACTGTGAGCATCATCAAGGAAGCTTCTCTAGAAGAAAAGAAGGATTTAGAAGCCAAAACTATTCTGGACTTTGTCAGAGTTAAATTGTCAGACTTAAAAATACACACATAGGAAAAATATTTTCATTAACATCATAGGTCATGTAGAATTTTCAGAAATTCAAGAAGAGTCTCAAATATCCAGACTCCATTTTAGCATTTAACTTTGCACTAATTAAACACCAATAAAATTATATCAAGAAACTGCTATGAAATGTTCTTTAATAATTCTCCTGGTAAAAGTAGTCACATCATTTCTGAATGTCAACCCATCATTAGGGACCGGAAAAAAAACTAATTCCCCTAAGAGAGAAATTAACTAAAATGCCACAGAGTGTTGGGATTTTTTAACTCAATCACTGATTGAACAAAACCAGCCTCAGTGGGGCAGAGAAAGGTTGGTAAATTTTGTAGTAACAATGTCTCATAAACTGCCTTTTGATTTGGGGAAACTAACTTTTAATCACTGGTAACAGACAGAAGTCTGGATCACTAATAAAACACATGCTAGTAAGTCTTTTTCACTAATCATGAGAATGATAGGATGGCAATGACTTGAGCCATCTAAACTACTCCAAATCTAGGTCAACAACTAAACATATCAGAGCATTTCTCTGTTTCACAGACTGCAGAAATATTTTTGGCAGACTACTTAAATGTTTCCCACTGCTGCTCAGGTTCCCGATGATTTTGAATGTATCTATCCTTTCAGTCAAACAGGATTATGGGATATAAAGACCAATCTTAAGAGCTCCAATAGATACATTTATGAAATATTAAACATCTGGCTGGGGAAGACTCAACTGTTGCAAATTGTTGTTCTATTTACTTCAAGGAGATATGTTTATTTTCACCCGATACAGAAAAAACAAATACAATTCATCTGTCCTTTGGTGAGCAACCAGGGCTTTTAAGCAGCTAAGACATTCTTTTCAATTTCTCTCTCTTACTTCCATATTTACGGAACATCTGCTGCTAGTCACTCAGGGCTTACAATTGAACACTCTATATTAGAAACTACAGAAATAAGTTTGAGAGGACATAGGCAAGATGCTACTTACATAAACATCCTATTTATGCCTAAATTCCAAAGTTTTATCAGTGGAGGCTGCAGAGACTTAGAGTAGGCAACTTGCATCAGCTCTGTGGTCTCCTGGGGCCTGAACTCACTCCTTAGTGTATCTCTGGAGGTGCTTGTGTGCCCCAAAGTCAGTTTCTTGGCCACTGAATCCATCCCATATACAGGCATGTTTTTTCATTACTATCAGTTAATCTTTACCCTTCAGGATTTTCATGGAATTCACCGACATCTTTTGCAAATACTCAGTTCATCGTATTTCCCACATACTGGGACTCAAAAAATTGGAGCTTGTATACATTCTTCTAATTAGTTGCTACTCCCAGAATACCGTAGGTCAGATAAGAACACCATTCAGAATCTCCCAAATATGTCACTGTGTATTTCTTACAGGTGTGGACCTATGCCATGAAAATGCTGGCCATCTGGAATGACTGTTTTATTTTGCAGACCAAGCAAAGACAAGCTCCTAGGGTTTGTGTATAGCATCCATAGCTCTATCCCAGACTGGTCCTGGCAACTAATTCTTCCCTGATGACTGTTTTGCTCAGTAAGAAGTACAAACTCTGTCACACTTTCTCCACATGTGACCATCTTCCTCAACTTCCTCACAATCCAGGTAATAGTGTGCCAGCCATAATTTCTATGACATTGAAAGAGGCTGCAGGAAGCATGGTGCAATATGGGGCTGGAGGATACCTGTAAAGGTATATGTGTGAAAAGTGTAGGACAAGTGTAGAACTGAAAGATTATTGTCTTTCCTAAAGAAGTTCTTTGACAACACATAAAATTTGCAAAAACTAGCTCAACGCCTCTTTCAATGTTTAGATAATGTATCATGAAGAGGGTTACAAATGAGCTAGAATATAATCCCCACTTTTCCACATGGTAAGATATTGCATTATTTTTTTGTAACTGCAGCTGTCTTGTACTATGTGGCATTTGTAAAGTCACAGTACACAAAACCAAGACTAAATCCTCGCCACGAGATAGAAGGATTGCTCGTAAAAGACTTATGTCCTTTTTGGAATGCCCTTACATACCTCTGTGTGAGAGGTATGTTTATCTGCTGCTCTACACACTCTTCTGCTTCTAGATAACTGTTCCTGTTAGTCCAAATCTGTGAATCCAGATGCACATTAGTGACAGATTGAGAACATAGACTGTTGAGACTGGAGCAACAGTTCCAGATACCAATGTTACAAGGATCGCTCTCCTCAGTATTGGCCCCTAAACTGAATAGGGGAAATGTGAAATAAACTGAATAGGAAATGTGAATCCAGGGGACAGTACAGACATTAGTCTTATCTGTGCTCTACATGAAGTAGAACATTTTGCAGCCTCTTCCAGCTTTGTTTGTTATGAACTAGTTTCTCTCTGCGCTTATTAATTAATTAATTAAGTTGGGAGACTGTACTTAATACTGAGGACTAATGGAATGCGCCAGAAAAAAAATAAAAAAAAGAATAATCTTAAGGAACAAATCAAATTAAATTTAAGAGCATGAAAGTGGTCTGAAATTGGAAGTTCACTTATAAATTCTGAAATCTTCACCTGGAAATGAACAGACAAAACAACTCAAGCTACCCATCTCTCAGTACAGAGATGCTTAACTAGCGTTAAATGTCTACATTTTAGACGTTTATATCCAAGTCGATCATTCCAAGGTCCTTTTGCAGTCAGCAAAGAGAAAGAGGCACTTTTAGAAACTGAGTACTGCAAAGAGTTTTAGGCTTCTAAAGGATGAGACACATTGTGCTTGCTTCTATAAAGGAAGAATAAAATTCTACTTAAGGTTTTTAAAAATGTAATGTTTTTCCAGTCAGAAGAATGATACCCTGGTTGACTACAACAAACCATAAACTGCGACAATGAAAATGGCAAGTGCAGTCTTAAGATGTATTGAGTGAGGTAGTAGAAATAGAGCAATATACTGAAATTATTAAATGCACGGATATTTGAGATTTTATCTGAAATATTCTGAATGGGGCTCTCATGAGAAAGAAAGTGAACTCAAACTGAAAAATGTGTCAACAAGTATCAATCTATAAGTACATACAAAAAAAAAGGAAAAGTTATTTAAGATAAAGTATGGCAGTGGCATATAGAACCATAAATTGATGATGTATATTTTTAGGGTGGAGATTAAAAAAGTATTCCTAGCAATCAGAAGATTGCAGTATAGAATAACTTTTAAAAGACTTGTTGTATAGGAATAAACTCTAATATAAAAGTTCATCAGTTTATGAAATGGATTATAGTATGTTGCTGTAGGCAAAACAGGCATTTGACTTGATGGTCCAAGAATTCCAATCCTGTTAAGTTTTTGATATTGTATTCAGGAAGCTATTGTTTCATGAAACATTTCAGCAAAGACAACTTTTGCCTTCAGAGATATCATGAAAAAATCATAGAATCATAGAAACATAGAATATCTCAAGTTGGAAAGGAAATACTTTTGCAAATATTAGTGCCTCATACAGAAAAGGTTTAAGTAGTGAAAGTGGTATAAAATTGGCTGAAAATAGAAAAAAAAAAACACAATCTTATCAAACTTTGGGAGCCTTCAGATCTGAAAGAAAAGTGGCAGGGAAGCTTTATGATTCAGTTCCATCCTTAATGAAAAAACATGGTTACCTTTTTTTTTTTTTATAATGAAAAGCAAATTTTACATGGACTACTTAATTTTTTTTACCCAAAGTTAAAATGCTAGTTAGTAAATGTTGAACATATTTGGTAATAAGTTGGATTTTCAATTTACATTTTAATACCATTTTATTTCACACTATAATTTAATTATGAACATAAATTACATGCAATAATTAATAGTAGGGAGAGCTAGTATAACAGGTTGAGATTTGTTTTACTGAAATCTTGCCATTTAAATGTAAGTTATATAAATATAATATGGGATTCTGTGCTACACTTTGGAGACCTAAACTTAGGCAGCAAATGAACCTAGCAGGATAGTGCTCAAGATCATAACACTTATATTTAGGTGTTTATATGTAAATTTATGTACATAAGCTAGTTGTCTAAGTTGCCATGGCGATCTACGGAGATTTAATCAGTGCAGTGAATAGATCTTAGAGAGCTATTAAGCCCAAAGTCTTCAGGAGTACCACTCCTAACCTACACATAACAGTAGGCCATTTAAGAAACCTTAGGGCATGTGACAAAAGATGTGGAATAGCAGTTACGTGGGATAAGCTGAGGCATTTTAAATGGCATTAGATGCCTAGTGTGAGTATCTGATTCCTTAGGGTAGTTAGCTAGTTACATCTCTCCAGAAGTGCCTGTCTCCTTCGGTCCTATGGAGGGAATGTATGTGATTCCCTATATGGTGAAAGGGCATGGGATGGGATGGGATGGGATGGGATGGGATGGGATGGGATGGGATGGGATGGGATAGGATGGGATGGGATGGCAAGGAAGGCAAGGCAGGGCAAGACAAGGAGAAAGGACTTCAGACAGTTCTTGGCGAGACTTCTCAGAATGTGGTGGAGAAATGTGAAAAAGAAGAATTAGGAAGGATTTTTCACTTTTTCAAGTGAAACACTGTGAGGGACTCACTGAACTTATCAGATCAGCAAGGTTTAAAATTGAAGGAAGCTCTGTTTGTAACACAGTTATAAATTGTGAAATATATTGGCACAGGAGGCTGAAGAAGCTAAAACTGACTAAAGAAATTCATGGAAGAAAAATCACTTGGAAGTTAGTAAGTATAATGGGGTAGATACAATCTCCAGCTGGATAAACCACCTGTCCTACAGTAACTAAAAGCATGCTCAAGTTTCACAAAAACGGGAAAGAAATGTAGTAAGAGATCATGCATTCCGGTACTCCCTCACTGGTGCTCTTCAACTGTTAGTTGCATGTTACACCAGCCCTTAATCCACTGATGCGTGTTACACCAGTCTTTCATCTGACCCCAAAGGCTGTTTTCCAGAACCAAGGTAAGACTCCTTCCTGACTTTCTGTTAAATTCATTTGACCCTGTGACATGCTCACTCACTGGAGATACTCTGAGAAGACAATAAACTCCAAACTGTTATTTCTTCAACTTTTTTTCTTTCAGTCTTCACTCTCACAATTTATCTCACCTGTTTTTATGCTCTCTTTGTAGCTGCTGCTGGTTTCTGTTTTACTGTACTGCTCAGCCCCTACATGCAGGCACACACACATGCACATGCATGTGCACACACATATAAGTCTTTTCTTTTCTCTTTTTTTTTCCTCCATATAATTTCCTCTCTGTTCTTATAGCCATATCCTCTTTCCTGCTCAAAAAAGCAGAAATAAATCAAGCAAACAGCAATACCATCAAGATGTGTATAAAATGAACATAAGTAACCATGTAATTATTCTCACTCTATTGCTACTGCTCTTTATTGTTCTCACTTATTGTGTCATCTTTCATATTGTAAGACTGTAGGCTCCTTGGGGAAAGGACCACATCATTTATTTTCTCTTTGAAGTACCTTCACCACCTCAGGCACTTTGCAAGTAACAAATAATAATAATAACCATTAATCAGGTAATGGGATCAGTAGAAAGCGCCAGTCATCGGCAATTAAAATCTTAGCAACAGTAGACAGGTTCCTACTTCAGAATTTAGAAAGTCTTTTCTTTTTGCTCCCCTCTAATTAAAAATACAACTTGTTTTATTCATAAAATACAGAACCTCTCAAAAGGCTTTTATTTTTACTTTTATTTTTATTTTTATTTTTATTTTTTCCTTCAGACTGAAAGGATGAGCAAAGTCTACAATCCCTACATTTAAGTGGACCATAGTTTAAAATATATACCTGTTTTGTGATCATGCCAAATAACAAAAGTGATCAAAACTGAGGATATTGGTTCAGTTGAGAGCACACTGAAATTGCTAGAGCTGAAGGTCTGCATTATCAGAGGAGGTGAAGGAATTTGATTTCATTAGTTGCTATTGAAAATCCGATGAGTTTTCAGCACCTAACTAGTATAACTAAGGATGACTGAATCCAAGATGACACAGCATTTCCATGCAGCTGGAAGCAAGAGGTACTTTTATACTGTGGCTTGTCAATGCTGTTGGAACCAGAATAAATGAAGGCATTTTTGCTCTTTTTTTTTTTTTTTTTTTGAGTCCTTTGCTCACAATGGGAAAACAATGCTTTCAATATTATTTCCAAATGACCAGTTTGATATGAAGACTTTTTTTTCCCTGATTAGTGATGGTTAGGCATACAGTGCATTTTTGTTTATTATCCATTAATATATTCCTCTATTTGTATCTATATCCAAAGCTTTCATATAATTATTCTTTACAGCTTTAATTATAGCAAGACACCATATAATGTTGATGAAAAGCCTTTAATTTCAGTTCTAAGACCTAGAAGAATTTCCAGAATAAATAGCAGAAAGATGTTCTCTTTATTACAACAAATAAAGTGTCTTAATTGAAAATATTGATAGAGACACACTTTAGGCACAGATCGTTATATAATTCTAGTGGATACATCAGTTTAATCTTTGAACACCTCCCATAAGATCTATTTTTTTAGCTATCCAGTTCTATCATTCTTTCCTCCATAATCTAACATCTTCTGCTTAGCTTTAGCTGCCTCTTTTCATAGAATCATAGAATCATAGAATGGCCTGGGTTGAAAAGGACCTTAAAGATCATCTAGTTTCAACACTCCTGCTCTGGGCAGGGTTGCCAACCACTAGAGCAGGCTGCCCAGCGCCACATCCAGCCTGGCCTTGAATGCCTCCAGGGATGGGGCATCCACAACCTCTCTGGGCAACCTGTTCCAGTGCCTCACCACCCTCTGAGTGAAAAACTTCCTCCTAATATCCAACCTAAATCTCCCCTGTCTTAGTTTGAAACCATTCCCCCTTGTCCTATCACTATCAACGTGTGTGAACAGGCGTTCCCCCTCCTGTTTATACGCTCCCTTCAAGTACTGGAAGGCCGCAAGGAGGTCTCCCCGGAGCCTTCTCTTCTCCAAGCTAAACAAGCCCAGTTCCCTCAACCTTTCTTCATAGGAGAGGTGTTCCAGCCCTCTGATCATCTTAGTGGCCCTCCTCTGGACCCGTTCCAAGAGCTCCACATCCTTCTTGTGCTGGGGGCCCCAGGCCTGCACGCAGTATTCCAGGTGGGGTCTCACCAGAGCAGAGTAGAGGGGGACAATCACCTCCCTCTCCCTGCTGGCCACCCCTTTTTTAATGCAGCCCAGGACATAGTTGGCCTTCCGGGCCGCAAGCGCGCACTGCCGGCTCATGTCCAGCTTCTCGTCCAGCAGGACCCCCAAGTCCTTCTCCGCAGGGCTGCTCTCGAGTTCTTCTTCTCCCAGTCTGTATAAGTACCTGGGATTGCCCCAGCCCAAGTGCATCACCTTGCACTTGGCCTTGTTGAACCTCATTAGGTTCTCTTGGGCCCACTTCTCCAGCCTGTCCAGGTCCCTCTGGATGGCATCCCTTCCCTCTATGGTATCAACTGCACCACTCAGCTTGGTGTCGTCCGCAAACTTGCTGAGGGTGCACTCGATTCCATCATCTATGTCATTGATAAAGATGTTGAAGAGCACCGGTCCCAAGACCGACCCCTGAGGGACACCGCTTGTGACCGGCCTCCACCCAGACATAGAACCGTTGACGACAACCCTTTGGCTGCGACCAGCCAACCAATTCTTAATCCACCTAACAGTCCATCCTTCAAATCCATACCTCTCCAATTTAGAGAGAAGAATGTGGTGAGGGACCATGTCAAAGGCTTTGCTCAAGTCCAGGTAGATGATGTCTGTCGCCCTTCCTTTGTCCACCGATGCCGTCACTCCCCCTGACCTTTCCTGGTTCATATTTCTAATACTAAGTAAATCAGAGACTGAAATACTTGCATTCACCTACCTTTTCGATATACCTTCATTTCTCCTAATTGGCTTAGGTGAAGGTCATCCCCTTTTTTTACCTGTTTTTGTATGTACGTATGTAAAAGGCACATGCACGTAGCTTTTATAAATTTATATATTAATAGGTAAAAACTAAGTGGCAGACATAAATCATTTCTGAAAAGTAATTTCTCTTGAATGCCAAGGTTCACAGTCAAAAAATAAAACAAGGGAGTGGGATGATGACAAGTAAAATTAATTTTTAATTAATATTTATATACATATAACAATTCCCATACATGTCATATGCTCTATTCTTCTCCTTTTTTGCATTCTTTTTGTTTGCTAACTCATTTGTAAATGGGATTACTACCTCTTTGGGACAGAAGCCATATTTTATTTCTACTGTGAGACACATAGCATACCTTTGGGGATTAGGCACTAAACCCCAACATGGATGACTTCATTTTTGTGCTTCATATTTCACCTGCTGCCCTGTCTCTTTCTTCCCACAGCATGTAGCTTGGAGCAAAAAGCTGTTTTTTGTTTCTTTAGAAATTTGCCTACAAGCTGCCAGCAGATGTGTTTAGAGCACGTGGTAGCACACTTGTGATATTTCAATTAATCCAGAATAGATAAGAGTAGTAATAAAATCCTGTTGCAGGGAATTTATAAAACGTAGAGTCACAGTCTGTACATGTGGATCCCGGATGGTACCTGCTTTGCTAGCATGGGCTTGTGCTATACAACTTCATTGGTGTTATCCATTAGGTTAGCTGGATTACCATGCTTTCATTCTGTTGTCATGCTTTGTGCTGAGTGAAATGACTGACACCTCCCCC
>VXAA01004804.1:94843-118558 GCA_013399115.1 Anseranas semipalmata | reverse complement strand
CTCTTCTCTTCTCTTCTCTTCCTTTCCTTTTCCTTTTTTTCTTTTTTTTTTCCTCTCAAACTGTGGGTTACACCTAATAAATATCTAATTGGAAATAATCACATGCTGGATTATAGGTAAACTGCAAAGCATTCTAGTTTCTAGTGAAATTGTCCAACAAAGTTTTCAGATCTACAATATAACCTGTGAATAAAACCAGTAAAGCAGATATCTGACTCAGGTTAAATGAGAGTAGATTGAGATCTATAACTGAGTTATTTATGTTATGGTGATTAGTTTCTTATATTTATTTGACATGTTAGGCTAGTGGCATGTGGACCTTCTAGAGATGGAAAAGACCCAGATATAAAACATTGCTTAAATTAATATATCCACTATACAAGTCTACCAGGAAAACAGGAGCTACTAGCTGGTTACTACACCATTTAATGGGAGAGTAACTATCTCATCCTTACCCATGATCTTATTCCGGTAGTACAAGGAATTCAGTCTAGATCTCCTGTGTCCTATAAAGACTTCGAGATTACTTTATTTCCTCTCAATATGATTAATAGAAAGTGCTTCTACTTAGCTCTATTTATAGGACAAAAATCCCCCAAGATATAAATTAATGCTTTAGTGATTTTAATTATTATTCCCAAGCAAACATTTAGGACTAATTTGGCTCATTAAATATATCAATTTCAGATTAGTTCAAACACAGAACAATAAAGAATTCAATCCACTGGAACAGAGCTACCCCAGAAAACTCCGGCACTATGATACTGTAGACTCAACCCTGCATCTTTTTCTGGTCTTCAAGGCTTCTTCAGTAGAAATACCAAATTTCTATTGACTTGAATGGTTTTCAGGCTACCAGCCACAATATTGTTGTGTTTGATAGCAACACTAACTCTGTATCTAATTTTGTATTCCTAAGAGCGTTGTCATCAATAACATATTTCAGTTGAAGTTCATAAATAGGTTTTAAAACTTTTGAAAAACAGCATTCAACACAGCTATTTCACTTGCTGAGACATTATCCTACACAATTCTTGCAGCTTTAATCTAAAATGTGGTATGCCCTCATTTCTACTAACTCTTAGCAACACATTACTGAAGATTAACAACTAGCAAAGACAGAAGAAAAGAGCAAGAGTTTCAGGAAGGGGCGGGAGTGTTCCAAATGACGTTAAAATTCAACTCTCCTAGGAAGTGTTGCAAATCTAAGCTCACTCTTTTTAAACATATTCCAACAGTTTAGCACTCTTCTCCAAGATGCCATCATTCATCAGAGCTTTTGTATACACAAATGTTAGGGATGTATGCCAGTAATGAACTGTATTTTAAACTGACGTGGAAGTTTATGGATTAAGGAAAGTCTGGCAGGAACCCTCCCACTGCATGTCTATTATATATTACATCCTGAAAATCAAAAGTGATTTTTGTTTCTTCACATCTGTGAAATGCTAATAATAGATAGTTAATAGGTAGCTAATTTTAAAAGAATTTCTGCAGAGATGTTAGATGTAGCCTGTGGGAATTTCAGAACACATACAGAACATCAGTGCTTTTCTTCTCAGATTGTTTTTAATCACATATTAGGAAAAAAAAAGTTCTAAAATAAACACAGAGGGCTTAAAGTCAAATCTTGGTCTAACTGCAGAATTCCTGCTCATGTCATATTCTCACTTTGAATACCATTAAAAACACATCTATATTGGCATTGTTTGCTCTGCTCTTTAGTGCTGTTTACCTCAAAAGAATAAAATTTATTTTCACCATGCATTCAATTTCCTTTTCTCTTCTACTTCTTTTATTGTTCAAAATTTTTTTACAGAATTCACATGACCATTTGTCTTTTCCATTTAAAGTCACCCTTTGATATTTTTATTCCTTTTTTTTTTAATAATTGCTTTGCATTTTAAAATCTTTGTAATACATCCACAAGGATCAGCACTGAGCCATTTCCACATAAAATTTCTCATACATTTCAAACTAGAAAACATAACAGTCCATGTTTATCGTGGCCTTCCAGCAACTCTCACAAGAGATCATACAGAACTGCATGACAGCTACGAAAAGATGCTGTATCATTAATGAATAATTTACCATAAAAGCCAAAATCCCTCAGCTTCTAAAGACTTCTTTAGTAATTGTGTTATACATAATCTTAAAACAGTGACATTCTGCCCTTTTCTTCGTCTTTCCTGAACCTCTATGTGGTGGAATATCTCCTACTTAGCAATTTGTTATGAATGAGACTACAGAGCTTTAAAATTGTTAATGCAAATCAAGTCACTTGATAGCTTCAGAGTGAACAAACACTAATATTTTTTTCTAATTACCTAATACATTCTCTTGAATAACTTGCAAACATTTAATACACACTTCTATCATTAGCATAATATAATCATAATGTTCCCATTTAATTACAATTTATTTGAATGACTAATCACCAGTTTCACGTTTTAAAATAATGGGAACGTTTTACAAACTGCACTGTACTATCTGCCTATCAATTCGTTAGTATAAATAGAAGTTGCAAGACACATAGCTAATACTTTTATTACTTAATTTTCTTTCAAAAATATATCCTACCCCTTTTGCAACCTTTGTGATAGATTAGCAGAAAGTGAGTCTGATGGATACCTAAGGACGATGCAAAGAGAACTGTGTCCAAAGAATGATTTATCCAGACTACTGCTTTTTTTCCAGTCTATGCCACTAATAATCTCAGTTACTGGCATCAATCCAGTAAAAATGAGTCATCTGATTTCTGAAGGATGTCAGCTGTATTTTTATAGGCACGTTAAAAATAAAGGACTCTGTACTCAAATAGTCAACTAATTCTTTTGTACTTTCATGAAATGATGGACAAGCAGAATATAGAATAACATCTAGGAGAAATCAAGGAAAAATTATTCAAGCAGTCACACCTCTGTCCCCTCCAATGTGCGTATCTGTGCTCGTTAGACAATAAAGCCTGCCTGTTTTGTCACATACCCTCCATGCCCATCCTTCCACATGCAAATAAGAAAGCATTGAGCAACACAGGTCAGCTCTTTTTCCCCTACACCACCTTTCTGTCAGGTCCCTCTTTCTTCTATATGCACAGCCTCTTTTTTTTTCATCTGTATTTGTGCTCCTTTGATATTTACCTAATAATTAATGCTTACCTTCCTCATTGCAGTGTTAGGTTTAAATTTCAGGGAACTCTTAAAAGCAGTATTAGCATTCCTGAATGCATGCAACCACGTTAGTCCATTTGGCCAACCCAATGTATCCAAAGTATGATTTGGTACCTTAGTCCCCTGGTGATGTAGAGCAGGCCAGGCTGCCAAACCGAGTGCCCCCCCTGCACAGCAAGAGACAGTGATGTTAGTACCTCAGTGGAAGTGAGCTCATCACCACATCTGCGATGGGACAGGTATCAAGGAACTGTCAGCAAGCTTCTTGCTAAGAGGTAATGCAGTTCGTAGCCTCGTTTTAAAACTGAGACACATAGCAACAATTTACCATTATGAGTAAGGAAAGAAGGGATCACATTTTACTTATCCAAAGACGTATACATCCAAGAGAGAATGAGTTAGCATAATATCATAAAGTGGTGACAAAATTCTCCCTCAGTAATAAATAGACTCATGCCCAAACCTAAAATCTGTACTCAAGGTATTTGCTGAAAGTGACTCTTCCTGAACTGAATACAAGACAGCCTGATGGTTATTCAAGCAGCTTCTGAAACCTACAATAAAGCAAAGGCACATATCTACTATAGTTTTTAAAACTTATTAAAAAAAAAAAAAAAAAGGCTAGTTGGTAATAAAAACACTCTGTGCTGATAAATGTGACTTCAATGCTCACCCTTTCAAGTGATTATGCTATCAAAATACCTTTCCTACTAAAAATGATTATGAAATTATTAATGGGTGAACAGATGGAAAATTAAAGCAATTTAAATATCTGAAATATTTAGGTCATTAATCACTTTATGTTGTTCCATTGTGAATTTGCTCATTCCCAAAACAGAGGTTGTAGTATTACAAAACAGCTTTCCCTAGTGCATTCGCCACTAGTAATTCAGAATATGTCCAAGCTGTAGCCATTAGCACAAGCTTTTTTAATAAATCTGCCAGTACCATATGGCTGCTGTAGGGGAATAACTGTCTCTGCTTGAACTGCATCAAGAAACTTTAATTGATTTCAGAAAGTTACCACAAATTTGATCCTGTAGGGTCTTCTTATTGGCTGTAAGATTTCTCCCAACTTCATTTTTTCTGGACAGGATGATTCTTCAGTCTATTTTTTTTGCTAGGATAACATTATTTATTGTGCCTTTGTGACACAAATGGATGAATGGAGATGCTCTGTTTTGCTATTGATCTTTGTTCTAATTTGTCAACATAATTTGGTAGTTTTTTTCTCCATGCAGATTCATATCTGAGGAAAAGTTGCTCTGGGGCCTCTATCCTTCCATCTCTCCCTTCTTCTCTCTCTCTCATTATTTCAAATGAAAATCACTAATAGATCAGCTAATTAAAATAATGGCAACTGAATAAACACCTCCCCTAAATGAATTGAAAATATCGTGAATACCTGTTAGAATATAAGAGGTCATTTTCCACCTTCAGAGATATAAAACAAGAAAAAGACATAAGCTAAAGTATGATGGCAAATGGCTGATGTGTTAGATATACTGAAAATGCTACACAATTCTTGCACGTTCTTCAGGCTCTTAGTTTCCCTTTACATAGATTCTGGCAGAGCAAACCTTCCCATTTTGACCTGATTGCAGCCAACACAACTGTTATCTTTCTGATTTTTTTAGCCAAACTAGAACAACAAAACACTGGACTCATGCAATATTTTAAGCTGGAAGGGAAACCTGGATGTTCAATCTCCCGCTCAAAGTAGAGCTGACTTCAAAATTGCTTCAGATTGCTCAAGGTTTTTTCCTGACAACTTTTGCAGATCTCTAAACATTGAGATGCCATAACCTCTCTGAGGAAATTTTCTTGCGCTTAACCAGTCTCATTGGAAAATAAAGGTATGGACCATAGATCTAATTTTGGGCTTAGTCTCTGAAATCTAATGGTAGTGCTCAAAAAATGTCTACTTAAGCACAGCTATTCTTGCATTAAATATTTTAGCAGGATAAATAAGAGTATAATTAAGTGTGAAGCCTGTAGCAGCTGGAAATCAATACTGCTGTAATAGAGCAAATGAAGAAGAAAGAATGCAGAAAAAGATATAAAGAAGAGAGAAAAGAATACAGTAGGAAAGTGAAAGCAACAGAGAACAGAAGTATCATTCTTCTGAAAGGATAAACATATGCTGAACAATATTTTTATTGAGCAAGAGGAAGTAACAGCTGAAATATAGTTACAACCCAGCAGCAAAAATTGTATTTTTGATTATTGTGGGAACTACCTTGAGCTTGATTTTATATTCAGGACATTTTAAATATGTTTGCACAACCTGTTGTAACCCACTGTTTAAGTGTTTCTCTACACCGGGTGTTCTTAACTAGATCTTTTTTCTGACTGATTACAGAGCCTTCCCCTGATGCAAGATGTCTCCTTCCCTACTGATCCAGTCACAAAGCTCAATTTTGTGACTAATTTTGGATCACATCTTTTTATCATTTGATTTCAATATTTACCCTTAACCTCCAGCAAGACTTAGCCTGACACAGGGTGCATTTAAGTCTCTACCCTTAAAAGTTAATTGCAACGTGTGGCAATCAAAGTAGCCAAATATAACTCCTCTCCGAGTACATATAGTACCTGTCCTAAATGAGTATCTCTTTTGATACCTTTGATAATTCTCTGATATGCTCTTTTCTGGCTGTTTAGAGATGGGGAACCAAACACTGTTGATCACATTCTCCTTTGTAGTGCCACTGACTCTAATAGCTTGCATCTATGCTTTTGCCATATTTGACTTCAAAAGATAATGACATTATAAACGTGGAAAGCTGCTACCAAGCTTCCTTCATTTCCCTTCCTTAAAGATCAAATCGAACTATACGCATTAGTAATATAATTTTGAAACATGCTGCTTGCAAGAAATGATAGAAGAAAATCACCTCTTTCCTATAACAGCTTTTTCCCTTTAAGAAAAGCTAGCAGGTTTGTTGCTCAAATGATCATACCTTTTTGTGAAGATTACTGAAATGCCAAACAAAATCTTAAATAAATCTACAGGCACCATGACAGGGCTCTGCATTAACACAAACCCCCAGATTCTAGCCCATCTGACTTTTTGTAGAATTTGCCTTTCATGTAGTCACTGCTCCCTGTATTTCCATAGCTACCTCCGCAACCTGTGGTTCTGGTTAATTTGTCAGAGCTAGAAGAAGCAATTTACACATAATTTTTCTCTTCCTGACTTAAATCCCAGGCACAATTATATATATTAGGAGTAGAGCAAAAATTATGAACATTATAAGTATTTGGACTCATAGAAAGAAAGGATTAATTTGATTTTTGGAGGAAAAAAAAAGTCGCTTTCATTCTGTTCATAGTTGTTCCTGTCTATCCTTGCCTCCTGGTCATCTCTCCTCATTTCTAATCTACAGTGAAGAGGACTGAATTACAACATAAATATTTCACTGCATTTGTTAAACTATTCCAGTTGCAAGTCCAGATCACGAGTTTGTTAGCAGTGATTTTATTGGTTTATCTTGCAATAATATGAAAACAGTATTACAACCTGCTAATGAGACCAAAGATGTTTAAAAGACACCCCAAGAAGAGTAAAAAGCTGACCAGCAATGAAATATGTCATTTTCAGGTTTAGAAGTACAAAAAAGCAAAAAAAGGAGTGAACATAAAGTAATGCTCTCTTAGAATCCAGAGATTTAAATTGTCAAGCCATCAGCAAAAAGATGTGTTTTCTGTTACACAATTTTACAACTGAAAATTGAAAATTTCACTGAAAGAAAAAGAATGTTTTGAATTCTCAATTTTTTGTCAAATTACATAGGCAGGAGGGATGAGAAAATTAATCCCATGACTTGTTCAAGTAGACAATTTGTATAAGCTGCATAGCCTAACAACCTGGCTTTAAAGACAGCAGTAGTCTACCGTGCTTGGCAGAGGAACAACAAAAAGCTTGCAGAAGTTGAGTCAGAAGAAGTCCAGTCAAAATACAAAGAATCTGATAATGTTCTATGACCATCAACAGACTTTTTTATTGGAAAAACTGAACATTGTGCTTTGGTGCTTTAATAAACTATTTCTATAGCACAGTCTCCTTCTAAGATCTCATCTGTGCTACGTAAGTGAAGCCTACCTTGACAGACTGCCAGTGCTTTAACGATTTTGAGAACAAACACACAGAGCTTACCTGCCTGTGAAATTACTGCCAAAGAAAACCAACAGTGACACCTCCGTGTTATTGTCAACGACCAAGTCAAGGGCCCTACTATAAGATGATTACAGGTCATGTACCTTGCTATATAATGACAGTTCTTGCAGAATCCTACTGTGCATTGTAAATAAGTCTTGGGTTTCTGCAAACTGCTCCATATTTGCCAGTGCTTAATTTCAGTTGAGGGTAGCATTAGATCAACACGAAGGGCTTTTGAAAATCTCATCAAAAGCATGCATCAATACCTCATAGTTTAACTTGCTCTTTGCTCTGATTAATCCTCTAAAAATCCTGCACTTTTCTGTTGGTTTTCCTTGTCTGTCTTTCTCTTCCCTCCATGCCCATTCTTGATTTATGCCAACAGTGCATACCTGCTCTGAAATTGGAGATATAACTACATAACTGCCCAAGATGACTCTATTCTTGGGAGTTCAACGGTGTAATAAAATAGTCATGAAACCTGGAATTTGTATTCAAACACCCAGACTATGCTGAATTGTGTTCTGTGTCTTTCCTGCTGTCTATAAGAAAAGAAGCTCGATTAAATACTGGATTTAGATTGTCCTGCCAGTTGCAGTACAAACCTATCTGCAGTGAAAACAAAAAGTATTTGTTTCCAGCAGTCATTGACATAATGGAGAATAAATCCAGCCACCCCTCCACCTAGTAACATTGTGAAAAAGAATTCCTACTCTGTCCAAAAAAACTTCAGTGTTTCTTGACTGTCATGTCACCCATGACAGCTTCCCATACCCCTCTAAGGATTTTAGATGATATTGTACTTTCACTCCTCTCCCCCAGCCTCCCCCCCAAAAAAACCTTCCTTACTGTATTTACAGTCTCTTTCAATAAATTCATTTTTAAGAAATTAGTGCTCTGATTTGACATTATAAAACATGCAATGCCACCTGCAAAAGGGTGGCTTACTGCCTGGTACCACTCAGGGTTAGCCATAGCTTAGACATTTTGGGTTTCTTTAACGTACACAGATAATTGCTGCTCATTCTTCATAGTAAGATTGTTCTCTGCCAACAAAGTGCACATACCTTTCTTACAATTCAACCCTTTTGTATTCCCAAAGAGTAAGAACAATATTCCAAACAGTGGTCACCAGTACTAAAACCTGTTTTACACTCAGTGGAAAATCCACATCAAACAGCCACTTCACTTCAGATCCACTTCAGAGTCACTTCAGATATACAACAGAGTATCCAACATGACTCCTGAATAGCCCCAAATACATGAAATTTGAATGATCTTCACCTTCTCCAGTTCCAACGTGGTCCTTATATCATTGAGGCAGTGGAGCTGACACTTTACAGATGGAGGCCATGCATGCTACATCTTACTTCTCCCACTCTATAAACCTCTATAAACTAACACTTAATAGGAAAATATTGTTATCTTACTAGAGGTGACCACAACAGCTGTATGGGATCCTGCTGTTCATGGTATGTTGGACATGTTTTGCATCCCATGAACAACTTAGGAAAAGAAACCTGCAGTTTCTAGATTCCTGTTAAACTAAGGCATAAACCAGGAGCTTAATTATTCACCACTGCTAAGATTAGCGTTTGTTCTGCAAATGCTTGGAGAAACGGCACTTGGCATCTGGGAAACTACTAGCTTCTAGTTTTAAATGCCAACTACAGAAACTCATTCTGGAATTTGGTTTTGGACGTAGACATCTACATCCCATAAAAGTTCTGCTTTAGCCATCTATTTCCTATAGCGCAAGTCTGACTTCCAAGGCATGAATACTGCATTATATACAAAGTAATGTGTTTGGGAGAATGTGGCTAGCTAGAGGACATGAAACATGCAATCCCTGGAAGGCAGGATAACATGAAACAGGCTTTCCACTAACACCAAAGAATAAGATCTTAACTAATAAGCTCTCTTCATCAGGCTGTGATTCCAAGATACAGTAAATAGGACCAAAGTTACAGTCATCCTTTTCTTAAAGAACATATACCTCATTATGGAATGTTATATCAATCTACATCATCTGATAAGTGTGAATGTACATTTTACAATGTTGGTGCTAAAACTTCACTGCAAAGAAAATTTATTTTAAATTAAATATACATGATTGTTCAAGCAGTGTACTTAGAATTATGCATATTCATATCCCATTATCATCAGCATATATTTAGCAAATATTTATGAGCTAATCAGTAGTGTAACAATGTTGGGCATTTTTACAGCATTTACATGATCACAGATCTGTGAAAATATTGACTAATTGTTACCAAAGAGATCCTAATGAACTGGCAAGAAAATGATTAATTACACATATAATAAATACCCATTTGGGAAACTTGATACAACACCTGTCCATATTTATCTGATTTACACAACACTTCAGGTACCTGGAACTATGAAGCAAAAACACACAAAAGCTTATGATTCATGATAAAATATCAGTTCCTACCAGTGTTTTACATTCATAAACAATTTTCTGTCTCAATTGTGTTCAGTCATGGATTTATTATACATTCTTCATCCATACAAGGTATATTGGAAAGCACATATATTCGGGAGAGGATGGTTGCAGATACTCTTACTCCTTTTTTCCTTTCTTTTTTTCTTCAATTCTTACATATTATTTTCCCCTCATTAAAGAAAACCTTTTAAAAAACAAGTAATATGTGGAAAAGAGATACTATCATTGTCTAAAAATGCATTTATAGGAATGCCAATCAAAAATAAATAAGTGTTAGAAAAAATACGGGTAATTATATTTACAGAATGAAATACATCTCTTTATATGTGACACCCTCATTTTCAAGGAATCTGCTTCTTTTTCATTGGAGAATGACATAGAAGGGAGAGGTTCTTGTTTATAAGCTTCTTCTTAAATACCATCATCCATGCCTTTTTTCAAAAATATTAATTTTCCTCACAGCATGCTATTTGGTGTCCTCATTTATATCCTGTCTCTGCAATTGCATTCATACTTGCTTTGCTTTAAGCATGTGAGTAATGGAATTTATTTCTGTGGACCTACTTAAATAGCTAAAAAAAAAAAAAAAAGATAAAAGATAAAAGACTTACAAGACTCTTACGAGAAAACTAATAAAAGTAACGTTGCTGAAAAATATATTTACCTATTCAGTATTAACATGGGCAGGGATTTGTCTCAGAGTTTCATTTTAGTAGTTCTTAGTCTTAAAGGAAAATAAATATAATGTGGTAGCAGAAAAATAAGTGGGAAAAACTCCAGTCATGTAAATAACCAACAAAATAAAACTTACTGTAGAAAAGCATGTATGCTGGGACTAGAACTGATTTCCCACCAAACAATCCACCTGCCTCTGCCACAGTTCAGGTGGAAGATCCAAGAGAATGACATTTACAGGAGCCTCAGCCAGAGCTCAATGAGTGCAATATTCTAATTATCTTACAGTAATATGGTAGCACTTGCACAGTAACACATATCACTTCAGTGTTCTGTGTTGCCTAAGAGACTATTGTCTGGTTCAGTTCCCCTCCTTTCTTTACCAAGAAACAGTGTGATTTGCACAAATAGCAATAATAGCTGTGCTACTTCCATGTTGCAGCTTAAGAGTAAGGTCTTGATTACCCAGCAATAGAATAATTCTGCTCCCAGTGTGCTGTCAGTACCTTGCTTTTCTTGGAACTGCCAGAACAAATGTGTTGTGTCCGCAATACAAACTTCAGTCTTCAGATAAAACACAACTCTAGATAAATCCAAAGACTATTCTTGTATTCTTACAGAGACAAAAACTACCTGTAATTGCCAACCTGGTGTCTGATTTCAGAAAACATGATACAAATCTAAGTACAAGAGTTTTAAAAACGCAGCCTTTGTGTATATCAAAATGCAAAGACCATTGTCATAGCCAACCCTATGAAAATCAATTGGTGTCTCATCTCAAATACATTAGGTCAGAAGGAAAAGCTCAGGCTATGTATTAAATGTTTTCAGTTGTTCATACAACATACCATCTTGTTTTATGTAACTCTAAAGTGATTTAAGTAATCAGCTCTACATGGTAAAATACCAGTGAAACCACAAGCCTCATATTATTATTAATGGGGGATAGAAAGTGATAAAAGGATGTCTTACATGGCATAAATAGTGACGCTGTTCCTTAATCCCAGGATACCTGAGAATCTCCAGCTTTAAATAGACTTTACACAGACCAGTTTGCATGGACTATCTGTAAGAGTCTACAGTTCAGCCACTTCATATTTTTCATGCATGTAAAAAATAAACAGAAGAAGGAGTAAATAAAACCTTGACTTTAAGCACTTTGGTGATTATGTAAATTATTTCAGTGTAGGACCATATAATAAGTTGCAGAAATCCTAGCAAAAATATAAGAAATTAATTACATGTTGGGAAACCTACTTTAAATACTATTTCATATTGTATGTGATCTGTCATTTGGAAAATTGAATTGACCACCTAGTAAAGCATTCATGGGACTATTTTACCACTACTTAAGCATTTTTACTGATATAAAATTAATTTTGCACTAAACCTTAGTTGAAAAGTCTGTCAAAGATCTCAAAAATGGTCCAGACCATATATACTATAACATAACATATTTGGCAGCCTTTCAATAAATCTTGTTTCCTTTTGTGGAGTGACACATATATCAAACATGACACATGCATTTTGCAACAGTGTCATAAAATTTGATCTTCTCTATTTGCTTTCGCTTCTAAGCAACTGCACTATATGCAGTATTAAAAGTTGAGGAAATAATCCAAACATACACTTTTATGCTTTGGAATTGAAAAGCCAAAAGCGAAGTTCACTCTAATTAGAAATGAAAGGAAAAAAAATATATATATATATACATCCATAAGAGATGTTAAGTACAGTACTTTTTAACTCCACAAGCTGAAATTATCAGCCACTGGAGGAAAAGAACAGAGAAGTGCAAGGGCAGAAACCACTGCTCACAGGATCTTCTTTGAGCCAGACATACACCCGCTGAAATTTTGATGAAGCTGAACCATATTACCTACAAAAACTATTAAAATAAATTATTTTCCATCTTCCCCACTGTCTTCAAAACTTCTATAAATTATAGGCATCTGGAGAACTTAAAACATCATCCCAGTATATCTATATCATTTCAATAATAGACTGCAAGACTGCTTAAAGACCTACCAAGTGCTCTTCAGTTTTAGTCTGTGTCTGAGCATCACTACTCTTGCCATGTCAGTTCAGAACAATGAGGTATTTACCTGCTTACACAGGGGGCAAAAATGATGCTCATATGTACAGATTACTTTTACCGTTTGTACTGGGTCTGGCTGGGATAGAGTTAACTTTCCCTGCAGCAGCCCATATAGCGTTGTACTCTGCACTTGTAGCTAGAACAGCGCTGGTATCACACCAGTGTTTGGCTACTGCCGAGCAGTGCTGGCACAGCACCAGGACTCTCTCCAGACTCCCCAAAGCCAGTAGGGGGGGGTGGGCAAGAAGTGGGGAGGGGACGTGGCCAGGGCAGCTGACCTAAACCGACCAAAGGGATATTCCATACCATATGATGTCACACTCAGCAATAAAAGCTGGGAAAGGGAAGGAGAAGGGGGGGCTCTCGTTGTGAAGACGTCTGTCCTCCCGAACAACCGCTACGCGTATTAAGGCCCTGCTTCCCAAGACGTGGCCGAACACCGCTCGTTGATGGGGAAGTAGAGAATATTTTTTTTTCCCCTTTCCCCTCTGTGCTTCCGCGCGGCCTTCGCTTGTTCTTTCCTTTTTTTTCTTTAATTAAAATTACCCTTATCTCAACCTGCGAGAGACCCTGTTTCCTTACATCATACTTTCTTCTCCTCCTCTTCTTTGAGGAGGGGCAGCGAGAGAGCGGCTGTGGTGGAGTTCAGCTGCCCGGTAGGGTAAAACCACTACACCGTTACAGGAACTGTTAAGAAACAGAGATAACAAGATGAGTCCCGTGGCAAAAAAAAAAAAAAATAATCAGAACTCAAGCCTTTAGGTCATTGTCATCAAAATCACATTACAAATTTTGCAGAAATTCACAAGAAACATGAGTGTTCAGATAAATTGTATTCTCAATCTTACAGTGTGTTTTTACAAATAACCACCCACGTTTCTCCAGTTTAATCTCAAAGTTCCTCAATTACCTCAGTCTTTTGAAAAGTTTTCTGTTAATCAAACTCAATTATAATGTGAAGTTTTAAAACATTAAATGATTACACATTTTCCAATATTACTAACTCTTTTACAAAGCACAGAAAATACACTGTTCAAGCCCCCACTGAATTTGAATCTAAGACCTTGAGAACTGGAAAGTTCAACAATCTCTCAGAATTGGCACACAATACATCCAGAATCTCACAAGTTATAAAACCTACTCTGAGAAAGTCCATGCTGGTCATAAGCAGAGTTAAGTGAGAAAGAATTCTGGACTTATCTTATGGGGCATATAAAGCCAACTAGTTCAGGCTTATCCATTCTTTTTTCTCCTTTACAAAGTAAGTATTTACCTAAGGGGAAAAAAAAAATGACCTACAAATAATATATTTATATATGAAGTGTAAAATTAATTTACATTTTAGATAGGGATTCGGCAGTTTAGTTTACATATGTAATTGATAACACAAATGAAAACAAATTAAACCAGGTTTAAATAGAAAGAGGAGTGCCCATAGAAGATATTACACTAATTTTGTATATTCTGTTTGATATCCTGTATTTAATTAAACCATTGATGTCTTATGTTTAGAATAAAAAGGGTAGCCAATGGCATGTGTACACAGATAAAAAATGAGAAAATTTGAAAGTAATCTTGCATTTACCATTCATTCACATCCATGTTGTTCAAACATAGGAACAACAGAGCTGCCTGGTAGGCAAAAACCATATTGCTAAATGGAATCTTTTCTGTTACAGATAATCCATTCTTTGTCATTGGCAGAATTCCTACTTTCCTCCAGGACAGGACATGACAGCACTAGCTGAATAAGTAATCAAAAGACTATAAAAGGGTAAGTCAAACTTGATGGCTGTACTTGCATTGCTTTGTAAAGCTTATAGTCAGTAAGCAAGCCAGTTCATTGAAAGCAATGCAGCCACCTCAAACGCTTGAAATAGAAATGCTCTTATGGATGCCAGTCCTGGGTGACTTATATTTCACACTTGCATGGCCCAGACATAAATGATTTATTGTAGTGCAAAGGCAGTGGAGAATCAGGATTTCTAACAACTGAGTAGTTATTCAGTTAAATGAATATACAACAAAGCTTGTTTAACTGGCAATCCAACATGCAGATGTTGCTTCTGGGGTGGAGATAGGATGCACTGCAAAAGGAACAGTTCTGTGGGGTTACAAAAAAAAAAAAAAAAAGAAAGAAAGAAAGGGCTGCTTGAGAGAAAATGCAGGCAGAATAGCATGTGATTGACTCTGAACTACTAAGCTTGAAGCAATATAAAAGGTTTCACTTCAAGTGCGAGTGATAAATCATGCTGAGTCTGGCCTGGGCCTCCAATCTGCATGCATGGGAGAGTGTGTATTCTCCATTCTGCAGAGCTTTTGTGTTGTTTCAACAGAGATCCAGCCTCGGACATGAAAGAAAGACAGAGTTGTGAACTGTGTCAGATTTGTATCTCCTGATTATGCACTCAAGACACCAGGCAGTATCTTGAGGCAGACAAGGCTTGTTATTACACAAGAGGTGTCAGAGGACAGAAAAGCCAGAATGCTCACTTGTCTCTCATCCCTGGCTCAAAGAAGTAAGTATCTCATCTCCTCTTGTGTACTCACGTGGATATCACATGTAAACTCTGATATTCATTCAATCTGTCTCAGTATATGCAAGAAAAATACATGTTCCAGGTTAGTACCAGTACCAGTAAAAGCAGCAACAGTTAGCAGAATTAGTGTACTATGCAATTTCCGGAACACACAAAAAGAACACATTCCTTATCTCTGGAAGCCTGTAATTAAAGCTGCTAACCTTGCAGTTAGCTTTGTAGAGAGAAATCTTAAAAACAGTGGAAAATCTCTTTTAAGTCAAGAACACTCCTTGAACCTGTATAGTTCCAACTATCTCAAAATTGCTGCAGGTTAAGGGGATAAACTGAACAGACTTCAGAAATCACTGAAACGTCACAAAATAGATGATATTTAGACATGTGAAAAGGCATAACAGAGTAGGATTTGAATGAGAGAGTAGAACAAGTAAGACATTAGATGTCAGCAGCTGAAAGAATAGGCAAAATATAGTTGGATGATCCCAAGGAGAAAAGACAGAAGATTAAAGCCCCAGGGCACAGAAGATCATCTTGAGGAAGTGAAAATGTGAACCATAATGCTGAGATGCTACAATGAAGTGATGTCAGGAATAGAAAGAGAAATGCGAAGCTCAAATTGACTGGTGAAGCTATAAAAGACCTGGAGGGGGTCTAAGACAGCAGCAACCAGATTAGGCAGCAGCAGGAACTGGTGATGGAGAAGGACTGCTAGGCACCATTTGCATCATGATGATGCTGTGATAAACCCTAGAAAAGGGAAGCCTGCAGGGGAACCCTAGAATGCCACATTACGTTGTGAAGTTGTTTCTAATGTTTCATGCACTTCTATTATAAAGCAGCAGCAGCGGCACCAGAACTGCTGAGGACAAGCACAAGCAACAATAGCATCTCACTGAATCTGTTATGGAGCCAATGGATCATTTTCACCACTGGAAGAAGCTACACCAGGAAAGGAAAGATCCTTGAATTGTTCAGTGGTTCCCCCCAGCATCATTTCTGTTGTATGCCAAACAGCACAGCTCAACATAGCTTTGATCCTTCAGTAACTGACATTTCTTCTTCTTCTTCTTCTTTTTTTTTTTTTTTTTTTTTAAATCACAGCTTAATTTTTAAACAACAGCTAAAAGGTGCAGGACATAGGCAAAGTGCAATTAAAAATCAAAGAAGTAAGCAAACGGAACGTTTTGAAAAGGGGACAAAGTCAAGCTCCTCCACCCTACATAAGCTTCTTGAAGCAGAAATTAATGAGCTGAGTTTATGTTTAAAGCATTCTTGGCAAATATTTTAAAAATGCAACTCACTGGTTGAGTGCATTCAACTGGTTTGATGGAACTGAAGAGAATATTTCAAAACTTTAAAAAGAGCTAAGACTTAACATGCTTTTAGTGTTAGGACTTTTTTCATTAGAATTTTACTTGGACTAGAAAAGGAATGAAGAACAAAACAGAAGAAGAGACAAAAGAGAAGTATCTTTTTCCTCAAAAAGGTCATTATGATATTTTGTTACGTTGTTATACAGAAGCAATTCTCTGAGCAAATAATGAGTTCTTCATGTCAACTCCTTAGTAAATTGAATTAAAGTTCCTTCCATAAAACGTGGTTATTCACATTAAGTCAACTCATTAAAAAGATGGCTGAAGAGTTTCCCTAGTAATGAAAATCATTTACAATGCAGTCTGCCAGACAGCTTACGTATGTGATCTGGGCTCAGCGCACAGAATAATGCCACAAGTCACCCTAAGTCAGGAATATTTGTATTGCTATATGGACATTATCATATTCCATTGCTATCTAATGTTCAGTATTTGTACCATGAAATTTTACTTTTGCTATACACTGTAGTTGAAAGCAGAGTGTTCATTCTTAAACCATGTAATAATGATTTGAATCAATAATGACTGATAATCTAACTTTCATAAATTGCAAGCAATATCTAACGTCAGGACACCAACAGATGGTCAGATTTCGTTACAGCAATGTAGGTCGTTACAGCTCTTGGCTTTCTGTCCTCACACCTAATCTTCCTACTACTGTGGCACGGCAGAAGCAAACACACTGCAGCTGCTCAGCCTGCTCAGCCACTCAAAGGCCAAAGCAGCATCTGAGGGACTAACAATCAAGCTGGAAATTCAAGGCCAAGAGATGGGTTGGACCAAGCTTTATCTGGTGGAGTTCAATGTGGTAAAATGAGTATTCAGCAGAGTGGACTGAAGTGTGTATTTGTCAATTTGAACTGCAGCAGATTGTACTAATGGATACTGGAGGAGAAAATAAGAAATGACTTATTAAATTCCTCGACAGAAGGTTAATCCTACAAAATCATAAGTATTCTGTAACACACCATTGGGATTATCACAGAATCACAGAATCACAGAATCGTTCAGGTTGGAAGAGACCTCCAAGATCACCTAGTCCAACCTCTGACCTAACTCTAACAAGGCCCACACTAAACCATATCTCTAAGCTCAACATCTAAACGTCTTTTAAAGACCTCCAGGGATGGTGACTCAACCACTTCCCTGGGCAGCCCATTCCAATGCCTAACTACCCTTTCAGTAAAGAAGTTTTTCCTAATATTCAACCTAAACCTCCCCTGGCACAACTTTAGCCCGTTCCCCCTCGTCCTGTCACCAGGCACGTGGGAGAAGAGACCAATCCCTACCTCACTACAGCCTCCTTTAAGGTACCTGTAGAGAGCGAGAAGGTCACCCCTGAGCCTCCTCTTCTCCAGGCTGAACAACCCCAGCTCCCTCAGCCGTACCTCATAAGACTTGTTCTCGAGACCCCTCACCAGCTTCGTTGCCCTTCTCTGGACTCTCTCGAGCACCTCCATGTCCTTCTTGTAGTGAGGGGCCCAAAACTGAACACAGTACTCGAGGTGCGGCCTCACCAGAGCCGAGTACAGGGGGACAATCACCTCCCTAGTCCTGCTGGCCACACTGTTCCTGATACAAGCCAGGATGCCGTTGGCCTTCTTGGCCACCTGAGCACACTGCTGGCTCATATTCAGCCGACTGTCAACCAGCACACCCAGGTCCTTCTCTGCCAGGCAGCTTTCCAGCCACTCATCCCCCAGCCTGTAGCTCTGCCTGGGGTTGTTGTGCCCCAGGTGCAGGACCCGGCACTTGGCCTTGTTAAACTTCATACAGTTGGCCTCAGCCCATCGGTCCAGCCTATCCAGATCCTCCTGCAGAGCCTTCCTACCCTCGAGCAGATCGACACACGCACCTAACTTGGTGTCGTCTGCAAACTTACTGAGGGTGCACTCGATCCCCTCGTCCAGATCATCTATAAAGATATTAAAGAGGACCGGCCCCAGTACTGAGCCCTGGGGGACGCCACTAGTGACCGGCCTCCAACTGGACTTGACTCCATTAACCACGACTCTTTGGGCCCGGCCACCCAGCCAGTTTCTAACCCAACGAAGGGTACGCCAGTCCAAGCCACGAGCAGCCAGTTTCTTGAGGAGAATGCTGTGGGAAACGGTGTCAAAAGCCTTACTGAAATCGAGGTAGACCACATCCACAGCCTTTCCCTCGTCCACTAAGCGCGTCACCTGGTCATAGAAGGAGATCAGGTTCGTCAAGCAGGACCTGCCTTTCATAAACCCATGCTGACTGGGCCCGATCGCCTGGTTGTCCCGCAAGTGCCGCGTGATGACACTCAAGATAATCTGCTCCATGAGCTTCCCTGGCACTGAGGTCAAACTAACAGGCCTATAGTTCCCCGGGTCCTCCCTCCGGCCCTTCTTGTAGATGGGCGTCACATTTGCTAGCCGCCAGTCATCTGGAACCTCCCCTGAGAGCCAGGACTGCTGATAAATGATGGAAAGCGGCTCGGCCAGTTCCTCAGCCAGTTCTCTCAGTACCCTCGGGTGGATCCCATCGGGCCCCATCGACTTGCGTACATCCAAGTGCTGTAGCAGGTCGCCAACCACTTCCTCGTGGATTACGAGGGCCACATTCTGCTCCCCATCCCCTTCCTCCAACTCAGGGGACTGGGTATCCGGAGAACAACTGGTCTCGCTGCTAAAGACTGAGGCAAAGAAGGCATTAAGCACCTCAGCCTTCTCCTCATCTCTCGTCACTAAGTTTCCCCCCGCATCCAGTAAAGGATGGAGAAATTATACTCGTGCTCAGACTGTAAATCCTGGTACCAGGACATTTGAAACAAGCAGGAGGCATCTGGGAGATGAAAGCACCTTAGACAACTGCAACTACAGGCCAAAAACATACAGCCAGGAAAAGGAAAAAAAAAAAAAAAAAGAACTCCTGCAGGAACAAAAGGAGACAGCTCAGAAAGAAGAGAGAAACATTTGGTGACAGTGGGTGGGATAGGAAGCCTGATGAAAGGTTTTAGTACTGCCGAAAAGAGGAGACCAATGTTAATACTGTGGAGTCTTTAGGTTTGGGGGGAAGATCCTCACTGTTCACTATGCAACTTTGCACGCTTACTTAATGACAGACAGTCCACTCCTTTGCTTCTACATACTCCGCATAAACCCAGGTTAGATGAAAATTGGTTAGTTTGCCAAGGTGCTGCTTCACCTGTATAATCCATTCTTGGTAGCTGCTTCGTTTTAGTACAATTGGCTATTCTGCACTACTGCTACTTTTGCTCAGGTCAGATTTGTAGTCTCTGTTCCAAGAAACTGCTACTTGCTGAACCATGTCTTTAGAAAGATAAAGAACAACTTTGGTTCTTTTCTGTTCCATTGGTGTTGTAATTCATACAGTAAACAGAGGCTTGTTATGGGGAGAGTTGACAAATCATTCTGTCATTTTAATTTCAGTAAGACTTATTATACCAGACCTATTACTGAACAGTTCACTCTCCATCTGTGCCTTTTCTATATTAAATATTGCCAGTTCACACGGATGTCATATAAAGCTGTACATTCAAATGAACCTTTCTTCAACTTATTGTTGCCTACACTGAACTCTTTTACCTTCTCCTTCCATACCTTTTTCAAGAAATATGAGAACTAAATCCATCCAACTGTTTCTGCCCTTTTCCACTCTGACAGATATTCTTATGGTCACAAACACATTAAGATTACTTTTGTGGCTCAAATGGACCAAAAGCTATACTGCCATCTGATGAGAATGAACAGGGCCAAAAATGCTTTGTATGACTTGTTCTGTTTGCAGACTCCGGACTATTTTATCATGGAATCATAGAATGGCTTGGGTTGGAAGGGACCTCAAAGATCATCTAGTTCCAACCCCAGCTACCAGCTGGCAGGGAAACCTCCCACTAGATCAGGTTTCCCAGGGCCCCATCCAACCTGGCCCTGAACACCTCCAGGGATGGGGCATCCACAGCCTATCTGGGCAACCCGTTCCAGTGCCTCACCACCCTCACAGTGAAGAATTTCTTCCTAACATCTAGTCTAAATCTATCCTCTTTTAGTTTAAAACCATTCCCCCTTGTCCTATCATTATCTACCCGAGTAAAGAGTCCCTCTCCATCCTTTTTATAAGACCCCTTTAAGTATTGAAAGGCCACAATGAGTCTCCCCAGAGCCTTCTCTTTTCCAGGCTGAACATCCCCAGCTCTCTCAGCCTTTCTTCATAGGAGAGGTGGTCCAGCCCTCTGGTCATCTTTGTGGCCCTCCTCTGGACCCGCTCTAACAGGTCCATATCCTTCTTGTGCTGGGGGCCCCAGACCTGGATGCAGTGCTCCAGGTGGGGCCTCATGAGGGCAGAGCAGAGGGGGACAATCACCTCCCTCCACCTGATGGCCTCGCCTCTCTTGATGCAGCCCAGGATGCAGTTGCGCACTGCTGGCTCATATCAAGCTTTTCATCCAGCCCCAAGTCCCTCTCCGCGAGGCTGCTCTCCATGAGCCCAGTCTATACTCACATCTGGAATTGCCCCGACCCAGGTGCAGCACCTTGCACTTAAATTTTTTACTGCACCATTTTACTATAATCATATTTAAGATGAGATACTGTTTTTTCTGTTTACTTTGGCTAGTGTTTTTCTACTTCTGCTATAGGCTTTTCTTTTTTTTCGTGTTTTTGTTTTAAATAAGGTAGCTCTAACTATCCATGTTTATTAAGTAGCATTTATCACAGTCTCCTTACAAAATTTTCTTTCTAGTGAATAAGGACCTTTATCAGAAAAGTTCCTGAAAAGAACTTTTATAGTATTTTCAGTGAACTTCAATTATTACATTAATTCAAAGTGCTTGTGGTTCTCTTTCCAACTGCAAACTTTCTGCCAGTTTATTCTAGCCAGTCATACCATCTGATAAAGTTTATTTTTGTTTTAAGGAACACCGTTTACTGTGAAGCTTCTATTTATTATATCGAGGATTCTTCATAAAAAGGACCACAGAAGGATATCATGGCACTAAAGCATATTGCACTGTCTCCCTCTAGACATGCCATTTGTTTTACAATACAGCTGAGTATGCTGTATTTTCTGTTTTTGCCTCTTTAAGCTCACAAAAATTTGTTAGAGAAATCTCAGGGCTCAGATCCCTGCAAAAATAAGCTATTTTAATTTATTTTCTATCTGACAAATGAAAACTCAGTGCAATGTGGCTACATCCTCACAGATATTGAATTAAAACTGCTTCTGCCAACTTTTCCGACTAAGCCATCAAACACATCTTAAAGCTCACATTTTCCATCACACCATGAAAACAATGCGTCAAAAATATCACTACCAGGTTTCATTAAGGCATAAAAGCAGTGCACAAGGACAGAGGGAAATTATTTCCTATTATTTCAATGATATACCAAATTTTCAGGTTAAGAAGCAGGAACACCAAAATAGCAACAGGGTATGTTGCGTATCCTCTAACTGTTGTCCAAAGGTCAACATGTTTCTGAAGTCCTCGCGGTGCTTCCCTGCTCTCTGCCACTCTGTCAGCAAGTGGTCCTCTGTCTGAACACTGTGCAAACAGAGCTAAAAAAAGAAAGAATCAGGAGCACTCCTGCTGTACAAAGTAAATTAAGTCAAGAGGATATTGATGAGATCACTAATTTATTTAACACATACATTGAATTCAGAATGGGAATAAAACTTCATCTGTCACCATTCATCAGCTACACATTGCCTTGGGCCATGAGCCTGCTGCTAGCCTGTTCTTCATTCTCCTTGGTTTTGCCCAATTTAGTTTTGTTTTTCTCTCTTGTCCTGCACTTCATTTGAGACTGAACAATCTAAAACATAAATGTTTTGGTTTGTCATAGTCAACACACTGCCACCTCATAACCTTTAAAATGACAGACACCAAATTTTTTATAGTAAAATCAGGTTTGCTATTCTCTCTAAAAGCTCTATATACTGAGTAAAAAAAAAAAAAAAATCCCTTTCTGAAAAACAACTGTGAGAAAATAAATTTTCACCAGCAGCTGCTCTTCTTTACTGCCTAGGTTACACTTTGAAAGGAGAGGAGAGATGTGTATGTATATCCTGAGCTACAGCACACTAATCACTCCTTATCACAGGATTTTCTGTTTCATCAAGTGTGCTGGAAATGGCTTCAAAGAGAAACATACCAAGAAAGGCAAAGCATCAACAAATGCCACCCCTAATCTCTCTCTCTATATATATATATATTTTTTCATATTCAGAGATCTGCAGAATAAATGGCCATTTGAATTTGTGAAGTGGTCTTCAGTTACAGGCTCTAAGAAACAAATTTAGCTCCCTCAAGGACTATTGTAGGGCCACCTCGAATGTTGTTCAACCCGGGAGCCGTGGAGAACATGGAGTACATAGCCGAAGCAGCAGAAAAGGCACAGACTGGCATTTTCAAGAGAAATGAGAGGAGCCAGCTCAGACCCACCTCTTCCCCACCCAGCTTAGATATTACTGTACAACACACTACTGCCATTTTAAATGGGAACACGCTGCACAGAAGTGTTTGTACTGCCCTAACCTATTGTCATTGCTCTCGTAAGTCAAACCACAGAAGAAAACATTGATCAATAGGTGCCTCTCTACCCTGACCAACACACAATTTTCTGTTGGACGGAAAAGGGAAATCAAACCATGGAGAAGAAAGGAAACAAGCCAGATGACTGAAAAGTAAAATCTGAATTTAAAAACGTGTAAGTGGACACAAAATAGGAAACAGACATGAAAAATAAATAGTAAACAATTGAATGGAATCATAGCAAAATCAGCAAGGGCACACAGCCATCTGCCAGTACCATCAGGGATGCTGAGAAGGGAAGGCCTGGGCAGCCCTTATCCTGCCACGTTCATGCTCCCTTAACCATGAGCTGAAAAAAATGAGTTTTGCTCACACAGACACAGACACAGACAGACACAGACAGACACACACACACACACACACCCACACACACCCACACCCTACGGAGAAGAGACTAAATATACCATTGGCTTTAAAAGGGGCTCAGAACTCAGGCATACTACCAGTTCATTAAGGAGTTTTCCAGTTAAAAGGTAAGTTAATAAAGGTGACATTAGCAGCAAATATGCTGAAAACAGAAGCCAAATCCCTGAGTTCTGATTGTTGCTTTTTATGCTAACTTCTGAGCAGAGTAATTAAACCAAGATGACCATGGCTAACATAATGTCTATGTGATTCAGCTCAAGAAAAAACAATGAAAGAAGGGGGGG
>VXAA01004804.1:49035-94808 GCA_013399115.1 Anseranas semipalmata | reverse complement strand
TTTTTGCTTGTGGGATCAGAATGTAAGAACAGAGCAAATCAAAAAGACAAATATTTTCATTTTTCTAAAAGTCTCATTTGGTAATAGTCCAACATTTTAAAGTTCATCTTGAATAAAATTTACCTAAAACTTGTATTTGAGGGCAGCTGAAATGTTTTTTGACTGAAGCACTTCCTTTTCTTTTTTGTGCTTTAATGTAAGTATCTTAATGAGTAGTTTGCAATATTTATGCTTCCTCCCAAAATCTTTCATATCTATACAACATATTCAGACATATTTTCAGTGCTGTCATCTCTACATTTTCAAAATACACACCATTTCAATCATATTGACTTGTCTTTTTTTGCTTGGATAGTTGGGGGTTTGGGGGGGTGTATTTCTTTGGTTTTTTGTGTGTGTGTTTTTTGTTTTTTTTTGGGGGGGAAGCTGTTTGTTTGGACAACTTCATGAGAAAAAGAAAATAGATTTTGGAAAAAAAAAAAAAACTATTTCTCAATTAGAAGTCATTACGCAGAATGTATCCACTTTCACCCAAGAGTTCTGATTTTAGTTCTTAGCCCTGGATATAACATAAGATATGATTTGTGCAAGCCACTTACTCTATCTGCTGAACCTGCACTGAAATAGACTGTTTCAGATGATGATAGAGAACACCTCCCTCTCGTTCTCTATTAACCGTGTAGAGCCTACTAAATGTAAGCCAGGGAGACTACAGATGTCTACAGCTGGATGATATGCATACCCTCCCTCTCCATCCATTGAATCAGAACATTAAAACGTCTTTTGTCCATCTCATTGATTTATGTCAGCAGTACTCTGTAATAAGAAATGTCTTACTATAAAAGTCTCCGATCTTGAAAACAGATATATGTTTAACCTTACTACTGACATAACTGATAACCAGTGAAACTTCTCAAGACAGGAACGCTCAATGCCTAATACAGAGAAGTCCTGATCTTGGTTGATGTTTTCAGTGCTATATCTCTACTAATACAATTACCAAACAAAGTTTAACATGGGACTTTCTGTCACAATACCTATACACAACTTTGTATTGCTATTGCAATATTATCATTTTGGTAGATTAAATCATTCTGGAATTGTCACACATATTTACTCACTCAGTGATATTTAACTATTGCCTTTGTGACTTCAAATAAGAAACTGTCCTATTTGAATACAGTAAATGATTAAAATTCAATCCTTCTCCTTCCTCCCAAGATATTAAATGTTATTTTACATTTGACAAGACCTCAGGCTAGCTCAGTGATTGCCTTTGTACTTGCCCATGACTGGGACAACAGAAGTTTTCCCTGATTGTTTTCTCTCCCAGTGCTTACACTGTTGAGGTGGGACCACTTCCAGTTTGGCAATGAGACAGCAGGCAAGCATCTGTACAGAGTCCCAGAACAGATGCACTGTTGAATGTAAACTGATACCAACAAACAAATAAATAAATAATATTAAACCATCAGATTAAAAACTCCTCCACCTGCCAAGGTTTTGATGTATAAATGGAATGTTCAGTGGGCTGCACCAATATAATTAATCAACATTTTAAAAGTACATTGACTTTGTAGCTCCATATTTTTAATCTGAGATTTCCTTTTAGATTGACATCTCCATCTGATTTCTGCATTCCCACTTGTAATAACCAGGTTCTTTAGGCTTTCAAACTTCAAAATTCTTCATATTCTCATAACCCCCAAAGTTCTCTTTTCTTCAGTAAGAGTATGATTAGTAGGACAAAAAGGAAATGCCTCTTTGCTTTTCACTGCAAGCAATAGAAGAAAAAGTCTAGTAACATATGCAAACTGGTAGGCTTCTATCCTGCTCTTAAAAGAGTTAATTCAACTGGATCTCATGCATACATTCCCCCTAGATAGATTTCCCTCATTAACTTAAATAACAGCAGACATAAATCTTGACATAATCTTCTCCCTGAACTTTACTGTCCGTAAAGCATATGGAGTCTTCTTTGCCAGAGAGAAACTCAGTCATTTTTACTCTCCTGGTGTGGAGCCAGGGGATTATATCAGTCTGGCTGGCAGATGAATCAGCAAAATAACTGTACCTCTCTTTTTTATTGAATCCTATCAGATTACCAAGTTTTTATTGGCTACAGAAAAGGTTCACAAACTGAGCCGTACCTTTATAACTGTAGATAAACAGACTCTCAGTCACCATCAATGCCAAAACACATACTTGGTTATAAATGTGGAACAAACATTATGAACATCATCAAGATCTAATGGTCTCTCTCCTCCTGTTCATACACCTGGACCAGGGGTACTAGAGCTGCTGCAACTAAATCATTTATTTCCTACTGTATGTCCTTGCTATGAGTTGAATACCTGCACATGTAACTCACTTGTCAATTCCCTTTCACCCCATTCACAGCAGGAAGCAAAGTTTTTCCTGTCAGAACTGGGAAGGAATTTTGCCTTCCAAGTGTGTCCTGAGGCTGGGGGCAGGGGGAATATGGAGGTGGGTGAAGAAATAGGCCAGACCAAGAATTGCAATAGGTTGAGGAAAGTTGCAGCATTTATTTTAGTCATGAGTTTGTTGCACTGTGGGGAGGTTAGTCACAGTTCAAGGAGGAAAGGTATTTATGACCACATTGAAGGGTAGGAAAAGACTGAAAAAGGAAAGAGTCCAGAAGAAAAATTTAAGAGGCTTAGAGATCCTACCAGAAGAAGGTTGGGAAAATGCACAAAACAGTGTAGCACTTCAGTAATTCAGCACTCTCTCCAACATAATAAACCGTCTCAGTAGAACAAAAGACTGTTAGTCAATAGCCTGATGGTTAAGACACTGCTCATGGGGCCTTTCAGAGCACAATTTAAGACTCAAGTCCTTAAATTCTACCTGTTTTAGGTGGAAGTCCTCTGTTTCAACTGCTCCACGCTATCAAAAAGATGTGAGTTGTCCTCTCTAGTGGATAACTGCCTGTTGTGTATTGCAAACTCAAGGGTATTATAACTGCCTTTAAGCCTAGCATTTACTATTTATTCTTCTTGCCTTACTTGAAAAGTCTGGTTTCCTTTCTTTCTGTCCAGTTTTCTGTGGGCCAATCTCTGCTTTAATTTACTTTGTTGCAGATTTTTTACTTCTTCAATGAGTTAAATGTAGTTTCTCGACATTGAAAGAGGAAAGCCAAATTTGTTTTTTTCAGATACGTAGAGATTCATCTCTTCATATATTTCAAACTGGGGAATCCAGCAATGTTTTTGCTTAAGAATATGATTTCAAATGAAGCTACACTGCATTCACATATGATAAAAAAAGATTTAAATATATGTGGCATCTGATTACATTCAGGGTACAATTTTCAAGATATAATTGTACACTGCATTATATTTGTCAAATCATTGGTCCTCAGACTATACTAAATGTTCTGCTTTCATTTTGAGAATAAAGAGATCAGGAACCAAAAGCATCAGGATGACATTAATTCAAAATTATTTTCCTTCTAACATTTTGCTTTGTAAACATGATACAAGCTTAAGAGGAAAAAAAGAAAACGAATTCATATACTGTGAGACTAGCTAACTGAAATACTTAAAAACCTATCAAGTAAAATCCAATCCAGCAGCATCCAATGCACCCATTTCTGTAGATATTTGTTTCCCACAACTAGTTTATAGATAAGACAGTGTTCGCTAAAGTGAAACAACTGGACAGAACTACAAGTCAGGGACACATTAATGCTAAGAACAGTGATGGAGAAAATACAATCAGGCTGCCACTGAAAAGGCTTTAAATATCATTTTCCTTGGCAGCAACTGTTTGTTATACTGTCCCACAAAATTCAGAGACAGGAAAGGAATAGTTCCAGTAGAAAACTTTAGCTTTGGTCCATGATGGTGTGTTCCCCTGCCTCCACACTTCTTGCCTTTGGTCTGGCCATTGCCTTGCTCAAACACTGGCCGATGCACCTGAGGCCTTGCTCAGGGAGATAGTGACTACAATATCGGCTCAAATGAGTGCTGGAGAAACTGACAGACAGACATCTTGCTCAGCAGCTGAGGGCCAATAGAGCATGTGCCAAAAAAAAATAAATAAATATATATATATATGACTATTAGTCCATCATCTTACCCCACAAATAGTGAGCAGACCAAGAGACCTTTGAGCTCTTCTACATGGCAGCTGGTTGCACGGCAGGATCTCCCCTTGAGTTGGGATGCCTCTTAAGGTCACGCCTGCCGCAGAGATCCCGTACTCCTTGTGAGAGATTCTTTGCCACAACAGATCCTCAATAAGTGATTAATAGATTGCTAAATTTTGTAAACTTCACTAAGATTATATATTAGACTGATTGCACATATAATCCTCAAACCCTTAGACATAAACCGTTGACCAAGTCTGGGTATAAGAGTGGATTCAGCCATGCCTGGGCTCTTTACCTCTTCAGTTCAAGGAGTTTAGAAAGCAAGGGGATCCACTGTGAACCTTGTGACTCAACGAGAGAGTCTCCTCAAACCCTTAGACATAAACTGTTGACCAAGTCTGGGACTAGGAGTGGATTCAGCCACACATAGGTGCCTTACCTCTTCAATTCAAGGAGTTTAGAAAGCAAAAGAGTCCAGGGGGTCCACTCTGAACCTCATGACTCAACAGGAGGGTGTCCCTGACACGTCTGACTTAACCTGCCCTCTAGGCAGTAAATAATCAAGTGTACCTTGCCATCTCTAATCTTGTTAAGTTGCTGTCTTATTTATGATTAAGCTTTGTTAGATCACTGCATTATATCAACAGATACATTGCTGCTTCTCTCTTATGAGTGAAGTATAATTTCATCTGAGACAGGCCTTGTGATAGGCTCTTACAATTTTAGACAAATTCTGCTGAATTGGGCTTAAAACATATTTATTCGTTGTTTTCAGAATACCCCATGCTTTCCCAGATATTTTACCCTTTGCAGAAACACACTGACATGTAATCTTCAGATACAAATTCACATACAATTTACTCTGCATTCCCACCTTATTCAGTATATCAGAGATAGATTCAAAAACAGCACAACTAAGATTACATCTGTACATTTAGAATGCCTCAAATTTTGCCTATTCATTTCTGTAACCAAAGCAGCATTCTTTCATGTACATGTCATGTATATGTATATATTGTAATTTACATTTTCTCATAAATATTCCCCTTCAAATGAATGGAATTTTTCTATTTTTCTCATCAACATTCTACATCATTTTCTCCATGTTTACAGATTAAATCCTTTTTATTTTCAATCTGCCACTAAATTTCCACAATTATAATACTGCGTATTTCACATATAATATTGGAACTCTGTTCATTTTTTTTTAAATGACTTCTTGGAGTGATTTACAGAAACTTCTGGAGATAACTATCATTGGAAAAATAAACCAACTATGAATTAAAAGTGAAAAATAAAAAAATAATAACAAAAGAAATCTCATCTTTTATCATTTCACCCAGATTAAGACTTCAGGAGAAAAAAATATTTTTTAATTGCAGCTCCGAAGCCAAGTTCTTCAAAACAGAATTGAAAGAAACTCTGAATCAAGCTATTACCTAAATTTCTGTAGCAAGTCAGCATTTGATTTTGTCTTTTGTTTCTCCAAGATTAACTGAAGAAACTTTAAAAAGGCTTTCTGAATTAAATAATAAAATGTATGACAGTCCAAATTGTATGCAGCAGTTTCAATCATTTTAATATTTAATTCAGCACCAAAACTATGTTGCTAACTTGCTTCATTCCGCCACATGAAATTCAGCTCACTGTGGCATTAAGACTGGACCTGACATCATTCCACTGTAGCACTCATCCAAGAAGGAGAAAGTCACAGTGCTAGGTGGAATATCGAGTTTGTGACATAAGAGCAGGAGTTACCTGGGATTTTTTATTATTAGGTTGGAGAAGGACTGCCTGGATGGATCTCTGCTGAGGAGATAGCAGACTTAGACCATGGAGGTTTGGAATGAAATATTTTCTGTGGCAGTTCTGCTCTGAACTTGAATAAATCATTTATTATTCCTTGTCTTGATTCTGCTCTCTATAGAAGACAGGGTAAATGGGCCATAGTAACTCTTAATATTACAAGGATTTTAAAAATATCAAGCACTCATAGTACTTTTTAACATTGATGAGAATGATATTCAGCTTGAAATAGCAACAGTTGTTTATATCACACAAAATGGAAGAGCAGTGCCACTGTGAGCTATTCCAGGTTAATCATTTGCCATCCCCTTTGCACTGCTTCTTAAATTTACTGCAAAGCCCTTCACAAGCAGAGAGCTTCAAAAGCTTAGTGCAAACTGGAAAAAATGACAGGAGGATGCAAGCTGTTGGGGCTAATGTGTGGGAGGCACATGTTCTCTGGTTGCTTCTTACACCAGGGACTCCATAGCTGTTTGTACTCTCCTCTTCCCCCACTTCCTTTTCTTCCTATTCCCTTCCTTTCCTCCTCTTTAATCCTTGAAACTCTGCAGAAAGGCAATCTCTAAGTCTTCTTGTTTATATTTATATTAGATTGGTGAGGCAGCCTTGGCCTGTGCTCTCATCAGATGCAGCTCACAGCACTGTGCAGACATGCAGTCAACCAGATAGCTAGCTGCAGGCACCTCAGCACCATGCCACACTTGGGTTAATTAACCCAGGCACACTTCCTATCTTTTCTGCCTTCACCATTAGATTTGTCTTTTCTCTTCTTCAATGGCCTGTACCCACAGTCTGCCCTTTCTTCTTTCAGTATCTCTATTGTCACTTAGCTGTTCTATTTTCCTTTCAGCCCTTTTTTTTTTTTTTAACTATTATTACTACTATATTCGACCTTCTCTACACTCTAGTCCTTCTGAGGAGGAGGCTGAACTTCTGAATATGGGAACATATGGGAACCCACAAAAACAACAATGTTTTTCAAGAGGAAGTCAGCACTTCAGATTTATAGTGCCACTAACCACTGTGATATGGATGGGTTGAAAACTACAGGTTTCTTTCTCATTTTCTATTTGTGGAGCTTGCTTCCTGCTGCTTCTTTCTTAGAAAGTGAGACTTAAGGGGAGAGCAGGAGACAGAAAGTCCTAACACTAGTCCTGCCACCTCTCAGCATTTGAAGTATTTCTAGGACAAGAAGACAAAGATTTCTATTCCCTGGTACCTCATGGTATCTCTCTTTCACAGAGAGAAAAACAAGGCTGCTGGCAGCTGCTTCCTGTGTTTGCACCAGCTCTTGGCTGTTCTCTCCTCCCGCAGGGTGTTAGTTGCATGTATCACTCTCCACACACTCTCTGGCAATAGAAGAACACTGCCAAAAGCGCAGCAAAGGAAGCTGTCTCCTAGGGCCTCATGCATCCGATAGCTAAAGGACTGTCTGTGGCTCCTTTTATGGCTGTTGGGTTAAGAAATTCAGAGAACACTGATCTATCCTAGCAATTTCCATTCTACTTTTGCTAAGCTACCCCTACAAAGTTATGACTGCACAGTGCATCAGCCAAGTACATGGGAAACAGACAATTTTTTCTGGTTCTGCACAGAGATTTGTATAGAAATGTTAAGGTTGCTATGAATAGAGACTGCATAGATATGGAAGCACCAGAAGGAACAAGAAGAGAAAGGGAAAATGGATGGCAGGTTTTGATGACACTTAGCCTGTCATGAAGATCCCCCAGCACATCTACACATGGTTTCTCAGCAACACCCAGTAAGTAGGAAGACAAAGGACAGTGTAAAACAAAGGATAGACTGAAGCCATTTAGAGATGATGGCAGGAAGATAAAGAACTGATATGAAGCCCTCAGTCAAACAAATACAGAGAGAAAAGACAGAGAGCAAGTCAGCAATGCTGCCTAAAGGTTCTCGATGTGGGACAGGAGGGAGACGCAAAAGATGGCAACCACCATCAGATTACAGCGCAGATCAAGAAACCAGTCCATGGTTGCCAACCATGCCAACCAAATGTTTCTTCCTCTTTCTCCAGCTCACTTCACACAAAAGGAGGGCAGTCATCCTCTGTAGAGACTACATGTCCACAGTGTTCAGCTATCTTAACAATATCAAAAAAGGTCTGTACTTTAAGGAAAACAATCTATCAAGGCACAAATCCAGAGACAGCAATTTAAATCTAAGTTCTTACATACACATAACTGACACCTCCCAAAGCTTAGTTCCAGTGGAGCAAATACTAAAAGCAGAATGACATTATCTGAAGGAAAATTAAATAAAATTAAATAAAACTATGCATTTTCAAAACAGAAGGTTGTAACATTAACTGGAACAGCACAATAAGAAATAAAGCCCAGCTATGAACTCAGCAAGTGGTCAAAACTATTACTCATCCTGTTTAATGGCAAAGCTATTTAGTAATTAACTCTGCTGCATTTCAGTTTAGGCAAAAACTCTTGTTATGTAATAAATTGGTCCTAGGCAGATACCTGATGACAGAGTTCTGAATGTGGTTGTTTCCCTGAAGGATGCTAAAGCAGGACTGCTTTGCAACAGTCCTCAGTTCTAAGTCAACTTCCCTGAAAATGCATTGCAAATAACACTAATTTTCCATGGAGATGGAGGGACAGAGTTGTTCTTTTTGGATCTACATTTATGTAAACATCCCAGTTGCTACATAATTACCATTACAGTGAAGCTGTTGATGAGTCTAAAGGAAACTTGTATCACACAGTACTGTGAGAATGCCTCAGAATTGCAGTAAACTCCTGAAAAAAACTGTAGGCATACATTCGCCAAAAGCCCAATTACTCTGCAACATCAGAATCAAAATTAATTCTCTTATATATGTTGGCTGATTCATTAACTGTTTTCAGGGTTAGAACCAAGACACTAAATTAACACCAGAAGCTCGGAACCAATCAAAAATAAAAGAAAATTTAAAGTACAAAGATGGCATTGTAGGGAAAGGCACAGAACAGCATTTCAAGAGTATTTATCAACCCTCTAAAAATGCGGTGTAGTGAAGGAAAATTTCAAAGTACTGAGATCTTACAACTGGATCTGGGAAACCAGAATTTATCTTCATAAAATAGTTATTGAAGATGCATTTAAAAAAAAAATCACTAAGAAAAGAAGACACACTAGTAGTCAAATGCTCCACTTAAATACATATCGTAACAAGGCAAGTCCACCACTAACAGAAAGACAGAGAAAGCAGAGCATCTTGCATCTCTCTAGGTTACTAGGTTACATTTGCTTTTTCTGAAGTTTTTGTGAATAGAACTACCTAACAGAAACTGAAAAACAACTCTCCTCACCAACTCCTAAATTTCCAAATGCATTAGTACCAATACAACAATTTTGTAAAGAAAACCTACTTACATACGTGTTGTTCAAGGGTAAAAGCCTACTACTTTATACACTTTAGAAATCACCTTGATAATCTGGTGGAGCAATAAGAGAGGAAAGCTGCACAGCACAAAGAAAAGTTGCTAAATGGGATCCACTCCATCACAAACATTCATTACAAGTAAGTTTTACATCCCATTGGCTTCTCTCCCTTTCTCTAATAACAAAGACCCTGGCATTTCCAAAGATAACGTTTACAACACAATCAGAAAAGGGCTTCCATTAGATATTTTACACAGGGGTATAGTTACATTATTAAGCTCCTTACATCAATCTACTGGTGAGCAAGCTGCAGCCATGGAACTGCATACACGGGGGCATCAGACTTTTTGTGAAACTGAAATATATACTCTGGCTCACTAGGTATACAATTTTAAAGAGGAAAATGTTCTTAATCCCATTTGCAAAAAGTGTTCCCAAAAGACATGTTATCACTGAAGTGCCAACCAACTCACGGCTTCTAGGCAAATCTTAGGCTTCTACGGTAATTTGGAGAGGGTACTGCTTCTAAAGATTGCAAAGCAATGATTTTTTTTTTCTCCCAAAGCTGATGAGTCAAAGGGAAGAAAAAGATAAATGAACTGGACTGACTTCTTATTGATTTACACATCACAACTGACCCTAAAAAGTGGATATCTCCAGGTGGATTTGGCAGCCTCAGGGTGAAGTGGTAGGAACTGACTGAATTCATTTGGAAAGAGCATTGTGAAAAATACTGGTTAACAAGAAATCACCTTCAAAGGGAGTTTTCTTATTCTATGTCTCTGTAGAGACATAGACATTATTTACAAGTCCAGATGGCAAAGTAATATAATATCCAAATACGCAAGCAGTCACAGCCTGTATCATTAATATGAAAACTGCCCAATAACTTGTAAATTTTTCTTGTAAGAGAAATACTTTATATAAGTATTTGCAATAGTCACCTATAACATTATCTCCTGTATAAAACAACTAGATTGACAGAAAATGCAGTTCCTCACTTTATTTCAGGAATTGTAGATGTGTTTGAAATTTTAGTATGTATGTTTTTTTATCCTCCACGTAATTCTCTGGCATTTCCTTGATTTTTTTTTCTTACCCAGTAGCTCTCAGAAATATCATTAAAATAGCTTTTTGTTTGGTTGGTTGAAGTCAGCATACTCTATATTAATTGGAATATCAAGGGAAAAAACAAGGTTAATGGATATAGCACAGTACTGAAGGATTTATTTCCAGCTGGTTACTGCAATAGATTAATATATCCCCTAAACTTTCATTTTTATTTAAGACTGCCAGAGCAGACATGTTAAAACTCAAGAAATTATGCGCAACATAGTTGCAAAACTGTTTGATAACCTTAAGTTCTATTCCTTTCTGTATACTTATCCACCCTAAATTCAGGTGAAAATAGTTGATATCAGCAATAGATAGCAAAATATAGATTAAACCATTTTACCAAGTTTTCATACTACTCCTTTGCATGACAATGATAATGGAGACAAAATGTCAAATCTAAACCTAATAAATATTTTTTCCATTATCTATTCCACCGATAAAGTTACATAGTTATGAAGTTCTTATCATATCTCCATGGAGTTAAGTTATTTTCCTACATAAATTCTGACTGCAATGGCTACATACCGGCAGTCATCCCACACAAGTCATTCTGTGTTCTGAATTATTGAACATACTGTTCTCATTACAAAAGATATGTCAGTAGTTTTAACTCCACAGAGCTTATCCTGAAAGCAAGAAGCATATTTAGAGCTGTGAATAAGAAAAGTCACAGTAAGGTAGGGCTAGAAGACGTCTCAAGATCCACAAGTCTGCCCTCCAGCAGAAAAGGAAAGGCATCTCTAAGGTATGCAAATTGCTGACCCCATCCAGCATGAAGTGAAGGAGGTTCCACACATTTTCTTAGTAGGCCGTTCCAGTGTTTTACTAGCCTCACCATTTAATAGCATTTGCCTCATTTGTTAACATAATCTGCAAATTATTTCTATTTTCTTCTGGTATTACTGGGGCATGGTGAAGTAATCTTTTTACTAGGGATTAAAAGAGGTCATACTTTTCTCTTTTTAAATGTATCATATCTGAATTGTTTCACTGTTTTCAATGTTTTCCGAACCTGATCTTTCATTTTCTTCTGGACATCTGTCACTTTGCCTATACAGTCCTCCAAGGACTTCAAAACTTCACACACTATCCAAGTTAAGAGTTTCACCCATGTCAAAGAATAATAATACTAAACTCACATGTTTTACAAGAAAAACTCTTGCTACTTCACTTCAGCATAAGATCTGTGATTTTAATTTGACTCTAAGAAGAAAAGTTTATTTGACCTTTTTCTTGTTCTAGACATGTGGCTAGCCATCTGTTACAAGCCCTAGGATCCTCTGCTGCAGTAGCATTGATTAGCCAGCTCATGATTTCTCCTTTTCTTAATCGTTTCATTTTTTCTTCCTGAGTTTGAACAATTATAGATCACGCCTTCATTAAAAAAAAAAAAAAAATTATTCTGGTATTTTTCTGTAATATTTTAAATATTCCTAATATAATAAAATCCAGAGATGTTCTAAGTATATGATCTATTCTATCAGCAAATATGAACTTGAAAATGTTAGATAGAACTGAACCAAAGAAACCTTTGCAGGTTCCTACTGAATGCCCTTTTCATTTGAGAGAAAAACACAGAGTGGTTTGGGGATGGTAGGGGACCAGCCAGTTCAACATATACTGCATAGCAGTTTCACCTGGTGAATACTTCACTAGTTCATTTGCTAATTGCAGGTAGGATGGCATCAAAATCCTTACCAAGATAAGGTATCACAGACTGCTTTACCTTTCCTATCCACTAGATGATGATTTTCCATTGAAGAAAGTAAACAGATTGGTTTGACGCAATTTGTTCTCGTCAAATTCATCTGGTTGCTTTCTTCTTATTTAATTATCCTCTAGGTCTTATAAATTGATTCATAATTCATTTAGAATTCCCCCAGTACTGCCTATTGTGCTCATTTTTTCCTCATCCTTAAACTACGTTTGCTATATACTGTTTGTTCTTCTTCAGTCCCCTAGGATCTAACCTGTCCTCCATCATTCCTCAAAAGTAATTAATGATTCAAAAAGTGCCTTTCATTTTTTTAAGCCCTTGAGAAAAAAAGATACTTTAGAGTTTGCCAATTAAAAAACATCCAAGTTAATGAAAGGCTCTTAAACCCATTCTTTCCCTATTCTGGTCTGTGCCTGTATTAAAAATTAATGTATTAGACATCTAGTTACAATGTATCTCTATTCTGAAAGCCAAAATTAAGGCTTTAATGCTATCATTTGCTCTTCCAGTTTGAAGAGTGATGGTACTTTCCTTTATTTCTCCCCATTTTCCAAGACTGTGTTAGAACCTTTTCATCTTCCTTGCCAGTTAGGCATTTCACATGCTAGTTTGCTTTCCTATATTATCTGTTTGCTCATACCATCTGTTTATTGCTGTCCGTAGCCGTTCTCCTGCCCCTCTTTCAAACACAATCCTGATGCCAAAAAATTATCCTTAAGCACATCAGAAATAATGGAAGTACCTTCTCAATCATTAGTGATTACATTAGAGGAATGGTGGAGTAAAAGTAAACTGCCAGGAATTCAAAAAGAGCACACAAAATATATAACTGAGAAAAAAAGACCACAGGCAGCACTAGGGAAATACTAAGCAAAACCCCTACATATGCTTCATACTCCTTCTTCTGCAACAGGATAGCTTGCTACTGTTTTTTTAACATAGTCCATTTTGTCATAACTTATTTATAGAAAGTATGAAGAGAGAGCTTTATTACTTCGACAATTTTCCTAAGAGACCCAGGTTGCTGTTTCCCAAAGACTAATTTTTCCCAGGTTTTTTAAGTTTACTCTGCTACTCTTTTCCTTTCTGTGGGGTTGTAAGTACTATTATTTCATGAACACTTCCAATGAATTAATAAGTCACTTCAAATTCTCCAAGCATTCTCCCTACAGAGTAAGAACGTAATCTAAAATAGTCACATTTGATACCTCCTCCACCTTCTGAAACTAAAGAAAAGCTGTCAGTGTGGCTTTGCAATGCCATTCAGGCTTGCAGTGACCTGTCAAACTGTTTTTCCTCAATAACTGAAGCTACCGTTATGATGAGCTTCTGCTCTTTGTATACCTATTTAAATTTTTCACAAAAAAGGTAAATGACAAATAGGTGAACTTCTTGTTCTTCTCATTCTTAATCAGTGACATTGTGTATTTGAATAAGCTTGAAAAACAGGGAAAGACCTTGATGAACCATTCAATATCAAGTGGAGAAAGTCTTAGCGTCAGAATAGTCAGATTTTTCCGTATTTACTCATGCTGAAAGTACTTTACTCCATAAGTAATTACACTGACTTAGTTAATTACTCCAAGTTTAAGTGTAAATAAAACCAGAAATAAAACTTTGGCTGAAATAATGGGAGTAAAAATCAGTGGCATAGCACGTGACTTTACATTTCTTAATCGAACAGTTCTCTCTCTAGCTGCAGATGTATGATTCACAGTTAAAGACTGGAAAACCCTGTTAATGATTTTTTCATGTCCAATAAGAAATTTAAACTGGTTTGATTAAGTATTTTTAATAAAATACAAATCTAGGGTGCAAACACATACAGATAAGACAAACTAAGTTGGATAACTACTGCTATTTGAATAAAAGTATGCAACAGTGCAGTTAGTAAACGCATGTAACATACAATGTTTAATTAACAGTTTTAATAGGGGAATACCAACCTATTTTAACCTATTTTAATAGGGGAATACCAACTTAAATGAGAGAATTCAAAGATAGGTTTTTCTTCAGTATGACTTGACTCTCATAAAAATAAGAACCAAGAGAATAGAGATCAGCTAGGGACAGGAATGACATATATAATCAGATATATTGGAGACATTTATGCCTTTCACTATCCAATTTCTACTAGATATTTTATACCAAATAGAAAAGAAATAGAACATTCTCAAGAATGTTCATCTAAAACAGCAAATGAATTCTGAAGTGCTCATTTCTTTCCACTGCCTATAAAAGGAGTCACTGCCTATAAAAGGAGTCTAAGGTAGTTTTAGTGCAGATATCTACAGAAAAGACGTCTAAATTATGATGAAATTAATCCTCTACTAAGTAGCAGCTCCGTGGGTGCCCTCCTCAAAACTCACACATAACTGGGATGATCATTTCAACTGTAGAAGAATAATTTCAATTGCAGACATGATATAAAACAGTACCCGATTAAGTAGAAGTCCATGTAACTTGAAGGAGCTCCTGGCCAAACTCAAACAGAAGAAGGATGGATACAGAATGTGGAAGGCCACTTGGGAGAAATATAGGAACATTGTCAGAGTATGCAGGGATGCAACGAGGAAGGCTAAGACCCATTTGGAGTTAAATCTGGCAAGGGATGTCAAGGACAACAAGAAGGGCTTCTTCAAATACATATGTAGCAAAAGGAAGACTAGGGAAAATGTGGGCCTGGTGCTGAATAGGATGGGTGCCCTGGTGACAAAGGATACAGAGAAGGCAGAGTTACTGAATGCCTTCTTTTCTTCAGTCTTTACTGCTAAGGCCAGTCCTCAGGAAACCCAGACCCTGAAGACAAGAGAGAAAGTCTGGAGAAAGGAAGACTTTCCCTTGGTCAAGAAGGATCAGGTTAGAGATCATTTAGGCAAACCTGACACCCACAGATCCATGGGCCCCAATGGGATGCACCCACAAGTGCTGAGCGAACTGGTAGACGTTACTTGTAGGCCCCTCTTGATTACCTTTGAAAGGTCATGGAGAACAGGAGAGGTGCCTGAGGACTGGAAGAAAGCCAGTGTCACTCTAGTCTTCAAACAGAGCAAGAAGAAGGACCCAGGAACCCACAAGCCAGTCAGCCTCACCTGCATCCCTGGAAAGGTGACGGAACAGTTCATCCTGGATGTCATCCCTTAGCATGTAAAGAAAAAAAAAAGAAGGTGATTAGGAGTAGTAAGCATGCATTCACCAAGGGGAAATCATGCTTAGCCAATCTGATAGCCTTCTATGATGGAATGACTGGCACGGTAGATGAGGGAAGAGCAGTGGATGTTGTCTACTTTGACTTCAGTAAGGCTTTTGACACTGTCTCCCACAACATCCTCATAGGGAAATTCAGGAATTGTGGGTTAGATGAGTGGACAATGAGGTGGACTGAGAACTGGCTGTGTGGCAGAACTCAGAGGGTTGTGATCAACAGTTGGAAGCCTGTAGCTAGAGGTGTCCCCCAGGGGTCAGTACTGGGTCCAGTCTTGTTCAATTTGTTCATCAATGACTGGGATGAAGGGACAGAGTGCACCCTCAGCAAGTTTGCTGATGACACAAAACTAGGAGGAGCGGCTGATACCCCAGAGGGCTGTGCTGCCTTCCAGAGAAACATGGATAAGCTGGAGACTTGGGCAGTGAGGAAGCTCATGAAAGGAAATGAGCTCAACAAAAGGAAATGCAGGGTCCTGCACCTAGTGAGGAATAGCCCAAGGCACCAGTGTAGGTGGGGGACTGACCTGCTGGAAAGCAGCTCTGCAGACAAGGACCTGGGAGTCCTGGTGGACAACAAGTTAACCATGAGCCAGCAACGTGCTCTTGTGGCCAAGAAGGCCAATGGTATCCTGGGCTGCATTAGGAGGAGTGTTGCCAGCAGGGCGAGGGAGGTGATCCTCCCCCTCTGCTCAGCCCTGGTGAGGCCACACCTGGAGTAGTGTGTCCAGTTCTGGGCTCCCCAGTACAAGAGGGACATGGAGCTCCTGGATATAGTCTAGCAGAGGGCTATGAAGATGATTAGGGTACTGAAGCATCTCTCTTATGAGGAAAGGCTGAGAGAGCCAGGTCTGTTTAGTCTGAAGAAGACTGAGAGGTAGATCTTATCAATGTATACAAATATCTTAAGGCAGGCTGTCAAGCAGACAGGACAGGACTCTTTTCAGTGGTGCCCAGCGGCAGGATAAAAGTCATTAGGCACAAACTGAAACACAGGAAGTTCCATCTGAGTATGAGGAGAAACATCTTTACTGTGAGAGTGACAGAGAACTGGAAAAGGTTGCCCAGGGAGGCTGTGGAGTCTCCTCTGGAGACATTCAAAGCTCACTTGGATGCAATCCTGTGCAATGTACTCTAGGTGATCTTGCTTGAGCAGAGGGGTTGGACTAGATGATCTCCAGAGGTCCCTTCCAACCTCAACCATAACCCTAGAGTGTAAAGAGTCCCAGTGGGTAAGCAGCACTGACATCTGAAGTAAAAGTCTGAGCTGGATGTGTCAGTAAAGGCATCTGACTGAGAAAAAGAAAAGAGCAAAAAAAAGGTTATCCACCTTATGATTCATGTAGGACACTTGGTGTGAAGCTATATGTACATATCAAGTCTAACCAGGACAGTCTGCAGTTTCCTGCAGTGTCTGTTAACTCTACCAAAGGGGCTGTACCATCCCTTGGAGTATGAAGATGATACATTTATATCCTGTGTCCAATTTCCTAGCATACATTTCACCATAATCACTCTAGACTATTTCAGCAAGTGCCACCCTTGTAACAGAGATGCCAAGAACTCTGTTCAGGTAGCTTCACTATTGGTATGCACCACTGGGACCCAATCACCCTGCTACAGCAGCTACAAAGCCCAGTTTTCTGCCACAGCAAGACACTCAACTGTACAAAGCAGGATAATTTGATCTGCATACAGAGTAAATTCAGTGCATTCAAAAACTGCACATATGCAGCTCCAAATGAACTACGCTAGCATCTGAAGCTTTTGCTTACACATAGCAGGCAGTAACTTTGCTGTCAGGACATTTAACAGCCGTCAGCGTCCATCTTTCAGTCGTCCTCTTGCCTGAGGACCCAAATGACATAGGAAAAAGCTAGCATGCATCCTGATGAAGAGTGCTACCAATGACAACCCAACCCTGTATGGCATTGTTGGCAGGGGAAAATCCCTAGTAAATGTATACATATCATCAAGAGGAACAACAGGTATCCCAGGAAAGTTGGAAGCTACCTTCCCAGCCTGTTCACAAAAGGAGAAAGCTGTGTGAAACATTTGGGGCTGGAAATAGCCCATGGACAGACAGCTGGTCCTCCCTGTTCTCTATGTGCAGTAATATATTAAAGCAACTTTAACGAGAGATCTCTTTAAGGTACTCCGTGACATATAGCAAACACCTATTACAAGATATTAATTGGATCCCAGAGGTTAGCAGGGTTAAACCTATGTGAATAAAGGATTAAACAGAGATGACAGCAGAGAGAAACTCTCTGTACATGAACAGATCAGAGAACAAAGGCCTTGTGATTGCATTTCAAACGTATCTTGGAAATTGTCAGTCTTCATATTTTATTGGTGTTTTAAGCTAGGGCAGAGAATAATACTGGGATGTTTTTATGGCAAATCTAATTAATCAGCAACATCATTTTGGAGACTCCTAAAGTTCATTTTCAACTGTTGTCATCTTTTTGAGACATTTTTAGCTATTTTCTTTATTAAGCACTAGAGAACTAAAAAAAAACAAAACCAACAACAACAACAAAAAACCACTTTAGGTTCCTAATTCTTATGTGCAGCTAACAGCTTAAGAGAAATTAACCTCAGCTTCATATTTCAACTCCCTCAAATTATAATTACAGAGTAATTCATGAGGGCATTTTCCAGGAGTTAGCGTAAATGTTAAAGGAAAGAATGCTACTCAGTCTCTGAGGAGTTCTATTTTTTGTAACCCTGGCTAAGCTATGGAGAATGTAAATTGATGTTTTACTAATAGCTAATAAAAAAGGCAGACAACACTGAACAAAGGGTTCTCCATAATCATTCAAAAATAACGTAATGTCAAGTCATGCAATATACACCTGATTTTTTCCCACCCAATGGTACTTACTTCCCTCTAGCTTGCTCGTTTTATATCTGCCTCCTCATTGTTGTAACATTTTAAATTGCTTTGAGAACAACAGGTTTGGCAAACACATATACTTCAAAGCCAGATCCTACCATCATTTACTGAGTTGCTTATAAATCACCTGGTAAATACCTACAATGGATTTTCCACTGCCTTGTCAGTTTGACCACAAAAAATGAAAGATGGTTGATTCAGACAGAAAATGACCATACCAGTAGATTTAGTAGATCGGAACCTGAATCTGAGCTGCCTTATATACACGCAATATGAACAATATGAAAAAGCCACTGTACTGCCAGTGTCAGACAGACTGGACAGACGATTATGGAAAAGTAACAGCAGTCTGACGTGACAGACTTGACAGTTTCCAAACTACTATAAGAAGAGAAAACAGTGACAGAAAGCATGTGGAGATCAAAGTCAGAATATATATATAATATTATACACATGTAAAAGAATATATACCTACAACATCTCAGAGAGCCATGTGTGAAGAAAACTGCACAGGCCAATATAGCACTTGGGAGCTGAAAAAAAAAGCTGCAAGAGTTGTGAAGGACAAGAATAACAAATACCACCTTTTTCAAAACTGAGGACACACACACACACACACACACACACACAAAAGCACAGAGAGCCCAGTGAGGTCAAACAGGACTATATTCAGGATTATATCCACTACCACTTTAGTGGAGTCTTTGGCTAGGGGACTGTTTGAACTATCTATCTATCTATCAAAAGTATGTAACTTTTTCTTATTTTCAATCCTGGGAAGCAGAACTTAGAAGAGATGACATTCAGAGCATAAAGTAGTGAGCTAATCCTCATTAAGAGCACACTCAAATGAGGGGCAAGGGAGCAAAGCAATTGCCTGAGAATTTATAAACATCTTCCATAGGTTAATGAAGGCATTGAAACTTATATGGCAAAAACAAAGGCCAAGTTAAACCTTTTTATTTTTAAGGTCTAAGAAGTAGGGAACATTATTATTCAGAGCCATCTGAAGAATAGTAGGGCTATTTAAGTAAATCTTTCCCTTTGATTCATACACACAGACTTTGAGTTGTGCATTATATATGAAAGAAGAACACATTCGTGAACTAAGCTGTTTGATATTTCTGACAGCTATCAACTTTCATTGATACAAACAAATGTTAAAACTGGATTTCAACATATGAAAGATAATTTATCCCATATTATGGCATGTCATCATATTGACACCACATGATCAAGTATAGCGCAGACATCGCTGAATTAGCAGACAGCCAAGAGCACAGTGTTTTTAATGAATCCGAGAGACATTTTTAAGAACTTCTCATCAAGCTAATTAACCCTTTAAGAGGCAATAGTGCTTCTGGTACACTAGACACTAGGTTGTGTATTTCTGTAACCTGTATTGTAGTAAACTTGGAACCAGGTGTCCTCAACACATGATATAGACAATTTGAACAGGCAAAAATAAAAGATCCATAGAAAACAAGAAGCTTAAACACTTTTCACTTGCTACTTTATGCTAAACTCAAAGCATGCTTCAAGTGCAGACTGCTTTTTGAGCCTTAGCTAAATTCTACCTTATACTAAGAGGTATATTGAGAGACTTCTCAGAATAAGACACTCCATTTTCAATAGGTTTAGCATAAATTTAGAAACCTATAAGTTCCAACTGCTGACAGATCATTCAGAGTAAGAAGAAAAAAGAAAAACAAGACCACATAATGGACACTAGTGCAGTACTCTTGTACATACACCTAGCAGACTTAAATACACTTTCAGTTTTACTAATAAGGAAAGACTGATAGTAGCTAACATCCTAATTGTTGGACTTTGCTCAAGTCTTGAATTCTGAAAACTGATTGCTCACCATAGCCTTTCTCCCACAAGAGCTCTATGCTTCTCCCACACTAACCCAGAGATTAGCAATGAGTTGGTGAATTTTATACATCATCCAGCCTCCTCCATTTCTTCTGTTTCTATGGTTAGAGGTGTGGGCCATTATTGCTTTGTTTAGAACAAAGCAGACAACTTCCAGCTTCTCCCAAAGGCATCCAGTTACCAGAAACTAATAGCAGACCAATAAACAGCTGTAGTTTCCTGACTTTCCATTCTCCCTTCCCCCAATACCTGCAGGTAGATGACAGCAGGGAAGCTCATCTGGAAACACAATTATCCATCCAGCTGGAATTAAGTTTCAGCCTTAAAGCTTGGTTGGAATGCAGTTCAGCAGATTACCATCTAAACAGATCAGTGTTACCAGGAGAAAACCTCAAAAAGACCACCTAATTTCCAGTAGTTGGGCTGGTTTGTTTTAGCCCCAAGAATATTCTTACTAAGGAAAGTTTGTACTGTATTAGCTTATTTTCCTCATAGAAGCAGAGCAGAAAATTTTCTTTACTAGACACTGTGATATTTTATGCTCTTAAGAACTCACACTGGTGATTTGTCTCATTTTACCAGGTGTTACAGAGAGAGCAGAACCCAACCTGTAGAGCTTACTGGGCTTTCAAACCCATTCATAATAGTATATTGAACGTTTTTACATTCTAATAACTTTCCCACCACAACTCAATGGGCACACCCAAGAGCTGGCATGGTTACCAACCACTGCATGATCAGCTACTAACACTACAGACATAAAGTAGATGTTAAACACTTACAGAGAAGACAGCAGAGAACACTATAAGGCTCTGGGTGCCACTTTGCAAAGATAAATACAGAGGAATGACAGAAGAAAAGGTGTTTGTTTGCTTTTTTGTGGTTGTTTCAAAATTAAAGCTACCTCATCCTCTACCCTGGATATTTTGTGTGCCTTGCCTAAATATGCCCCACACCTGAGGGCAAGAAACAAGATATGTGAACCATGAACAACTTGCATGTTTAATCAGCTTGAACATTTTTTGTCCTATTGTCCATAAGATCTCTTCAAACTTTCTCAAGGCCTGACAGCAAATACAAGGAGGCTGAAATGCACACATTGGTGCTTGTATTATTTCAATAGCTGAATGAACACAAGCTCCATATACTTTCAGTCGCCTTTGAAACGTCACTTCAAAACTGTAAATGAGAAAATTACAGTAACCAGTAATGGCAGAGTTGGACTCAATGAATCTCTGTTTCCCTACCCTTTTTAAACTTCACACCGGTGTGAATCGAACAGCCAGCCTCTGTGGAGAAAGCAGTCACCATTCCTCATTCACCTATAAAGATTTGGTGTCTGTGAATGCTCACATGCAGACCACTCAACACAAAGGTATCAGTTATATTTTTTCTAGTTTGTCATTTATGAAAACATTCATACATCTAATTGCTTATATGGCATCTTCCAAAGACATTCAACAGTATTGTCTTTTGCTGCTGGGCACATCAGAGTTTAATGGGTGTGGATACTCACCTGCAAAATGGCTACCTACCAAACAATGTTAATAAATCATCAGAGTTTTGATCAGACTTCACGTTTCTCTAACAAAAAAAAAAAAAAAACATGCTCCAAGGCCTTAGAAGCTAAGTAAAAGCCTTACACATTACAAAATCTACAACAAGCTTTGCAATATGGTAATACAGTTTGTTTTTTTTTTTCTTCTGTCTGTGATCCACTCTTCACAAATTGCGTAGCATTCTAGAGAGACAATCACAAGAGCAAAAGTACTTATTTTTGCCCACTGGCACAAAGCAACAATGGAAACACATTTTCCTTTGTTCTTCTTCTGAAAGCATTTCATTCCTCTACCACAATTTCACAGCTGAATTTCTCTCTGTTATTCATAACAGGACCACACCATCAAATGGCAGAAAATGGCATGGTTCCATGAAGCTTGATAAAAGCTGGACTAACTTTATCACGAGGCTCCTGATACAAAAACTGCAAAAGCACAGGAAAATTGTGGAGAAGCCTCTGAATCAGGTCTAACATACATGCTGGTGTATCTTGTGGAGCTGTTTGGATGCTCCACTAATATACCACCAGTTCAATGTATTAAACATGAATATGTCAGTTTTCACATTACATGCTAATAATAGGGGAAAAAAAGCAAAACTAAACAAACCTAAATAAACAGCAATAAATTAACCAGGAGCTCAGAACATATTTGGTGAATTCCTTAAATAAAAGATGAAATATTATGTACTATTTCTATATCTTATCTCACATACTTCTCTATCCATCACAAAACACTCCTTCCCCTTCCCCATCTGTCCCTTTCTCTCCACAAAGTTCCAAGTTATCAGACAAGTTGAATAAGGCAAACACTTTACCATTTTGAAATAGCTCACACTGAATTTTACGTATAGCTTCTTTGCATACTACATAATGCATACTACATAAAAATAACTTTCACCATGCAGAGACAGGCCGCAAGTGTATGATGAAAGTGCATCTAGCACACTTAGGATGAAACAGCTAAGCTATCTAGGCAAAGCTAGTTGGTCATGTTCCTTTCCCCAGTGGACAGAGACAGGTATCTTCAGGGGTAATTCGGTATCTAAAAGATGCTGGATAAATCCCACAGCAGTGCCCTCCTGTTCCTGCACTGAGATAGAGCAAGCCTGGACAGCTTGCTTAGACTACTTTTTTAGATATCCAAAGTGTATATTGCTACCTTTTGTGATTCTACCTTCTTTATATGTCCTTTTTCTATGTTCAAGATCCAGCCCTATTCCCATTAGCTTAAATCACCCCAGATCTATCATTCAGTGATAGCAAGACTGCAGCTCATAGGTCATCTACCTTCCTCTCCCAAAGTGCCTGTGAAGACATTTGAAAGATAAGCTGCTCAGACAAATCACCTCCACTAGATATAAACAACATTAACATTTTGTGTTTCCTGCTGAAGCAGAATATTAATTTAAATGAACTAGGAAATATTCATGTAAATATGCTGAATATTCATGGCAATGTGAAATATTAAAATAATATTCTATTATTTTAGAATACTAACGTAGAAGACATTTCTAGAAATAAAGTTTAATAGGGTTCAGATCACTGGCAGAAAGTTACAAGGAGTTTAACAGTAAAGTAATTTATCAATGTCTGTGTCCTTAAAATGTTCCTTCCCACACTTGCTCAAATAAAAAGTGGAATTAAATGTAGAATTGTTTCTGTGCCACTCTTACACTTATTAGGAGTTAAGACTGGTATCTCAGAATGAGAAACCTCTCTATTACTTCATTACCTAGCTGAAACTTTTCAAGGAACATTTTACCCTCTTTAGAAGAGATGAATCTCTCAGCTGAATGTGCACATTTTGGCTTCCCTTAAGAGTTGCCTTCTTTTCCAGTACTTCTAGTTATCAACTTTTGAATCTTGTCCATCAAGTGTGGTATTGCAGCCCACAACAGTTTTGCTTCAAAAAGGCACAGAAAATGTGTGCACTTCTGAATGTTTGAAGTGTACATTTCTAAATGTTTCTGTGCTGTTGATATTTATAAGAACTATCTTTTTAAGAAGTCAGTGATGCTTAGGCTGCATTTGACCAATTTTATTTTTAGAGCACATTCAGCTCAAAAGCAAAAGCACAAAAAAAAAAAAAAAAAAAAAACCTTCAAAGATTTGTGAGGTTGTTTCTTGCTACTAACAAGGTGAAAGCAGCCACAGTTTGTTATGTAGAAATATATCTTACACTCCAAGAAAACCACTGGAAAGGAAACCACAAACCTTATTTTAAAATTAAGCTGAAATCTCTTTTAAGACTACTATAATGTAAGCATAATATATAAGTTTATGAGATTGCAAGATATAGCCATAAGGAATGACGGGTCTGAGAAAGAAAGAAAGAAAGAAAGAAAGAAAGAAAGAAAGAAAGAAAGAAAGAAAGAAAGAAAGAAAGAAAGAAAGAAAGAAAGAAAGAAAGAAAGAAAGAAAGAAAGAAAGAAAGAAAGAAAGAAAGAAAGAAAGAAAGAAAGAAAGAAAGAAAGAAAGAAAGAAAGAAAGAAAGAAAGAAAGAAAGAAAGAAAGAAAGAAAGAAAGAAAGAAAGAAAGAAAGAAAGAAAGAAAGAAAGAAAGAAAGAAAGAAAGAAAGAAAGAAAGAAAGAAAGAAAGAAAGAAAGAAAGAAAGAAAGAAAGAAAGAAAGAAAGAAAGAAAGAAAGAAAGAAAGAAAGAAAGAAAGAAAGAAAGAAAGAAAGAAAGAAAGAAAGAAAGAAAGAAAGAAAGAAAGAAAGAAAGAAAGAAAGAAAGAAAGAAAGAAAGAAAGAAAGAAAGAAAGAAAGAAAGAAAGAAAGAAAGAAAGAAAGAAAGAAAGAAAGAAAGAAAGAAAGAAAGAAAGAAAGAAAGAAAGAAAGAAAGAAAGAAAGAAAGAAAGAAAGAAAGAAAGAAAGAAAGAAAGAAAGAAAGAAAGAAAGAAAGAAAGAAAGAAAGAAAGAAAGAAAGAAAGAAAGAAAGAAAGAAAGAAAGAAAGAAAGAAAGAAAGAAAGAAAGAAAGAAAGAAAAATCCCACTATATAACTCATTTTCTTTCCTGCTCTGAATGTCTGTAAATAGGTATAGGACACCTAAATCTATTGTTTCTGTGTATATGCACTGTGTAATGCAGTGATATACACAGACATCTTTTTTTGTTTTTGTTTTCTTTTTTCAGACAAAACAGAAGTGTATCTTAGACTATGTAGGGGAACAGAAAAACAAAACAATGTTCATTTTATAACATTTATATCATACATTTATTTACTTGAGAGAGCACTTCAAACTCCTGTACTTATACAGACTGATAGCACAACACAGGTAAAGCCTAAGAAAGAGTTAATTATACACTTAACAAGCAGTCTTAGTTCTACAGTGAAACACTTCAAATACTGGTAAAGTTTAACAAGAAGACAGGAATCAATAGATTTCCTCAGAGACTAGAAAAGATGCTTACAGGGATGAGCTATTAAGAGCTCCTCCATGGATTCCCACTGTTGCTCTCTCCATATCCCCATTTTCTTTCCCCTCATCTTTCTCACTAGAGAATTACCTATATTGCTCTCATTCCTCTATGGAATGATCGTTGCCCTTGTACCTCCTTGTGAAACAGAACAACATGGTTCTCACTGCTACACCAAGCAATACCTCAATTCAAGCTTCATTACTAGCTCAGAATTTAAGCCAAATTTATCAGCATGTTAGCCAAGGTTAATGAACAACTCTGGACCCATTTACAGTTTGAGTGTCAGTGCAAAAGGCACGCAAAGACCCAAGAGGAAGCTTGACTGTAAGTGAAACTTCAATAGGTCCTGAACTGTGTGCTTCTCTCAACTTTCTAGACAGGGTATGTTTCTTATACACAATAAAATAATTTAAAAAAAATATATGTAGAAATACTGACTCTTATTTATGGTGCATCATAAATCACTCTATTGTTGGCATTTCAAATCGTAAGAATGGAGCACTGAACTAGTCAGTGTGTATAAAAAACCTTCCTGTCTCTGGTGCTCAATTGTCACTGCTATTGTAAAGTCAGGGCAAGTCGCTGAAACAGACCTTTTTACAGAAAATGCATTACTGGAAATTTACTATTCCACTAGTTGCCACAAAGAATCAGATGATGGTTCTGAGTGCTCACAAGAAAACTACAGCATGGCTGTTTTAAAAGGGGATTTTCAACCATGGAGCAATCAAAGAAAAAGAGTGGCTTTTTAGGGTAATGCATACCTGAACAAGCTTTTCTGAGGGCATCTTGTGAGGAGCTGTGGCATCTGCAAGGATATCATCAGTGCCTCACAGTATTTAGTTTTCAGCCTTTCTCACAAGACTCTTTGCTCCTCTGTGAAACTATTTTCTATTAAATTCACAGGTATATTTCCAGCTGCAAGTGAAACCTTCCTTTTTAACTCGTCTAACAGTCTTCTTAATGATAGCAAAATAAAAAACTGGAAGCCCATATGATTACACAGCTCATTTTGTTTTTTTCCTTCATTACAATCATGAATACTTTGCAGAAGTTTTTATACAAATAGAACATATATCTCAAATTCTAACTTGGTTATTTTGAACAAAATGTTGTTAAAGCCATTTCTAGGGCCCACTGTAGTACTCAGCTTGATCATTGCTGGAGCCTGAAGTGCAAGCCTCCCAGGAGACACACCGTTCAATAGGTAAGTTAATTCTGTGATATTTTGGGTAGAATACTTGATATAGGAGGGCAACAAGAGAACAGAGGGGAAAAGGGCAGGCAGGAAGGCAATTGAGAAGTAGCATGGTGGAAGGACACATAGGAGAAAAGGAACAAAGTTTACTTTTTAAGTACTTGGAAAGATTGAACAGCAAACACTTCTTCACACAAAAGCTTTAAATTCAGTTCTCTTTTAGTTCCACCCACTCTGCTGTAATATTCTCTGACATTATGACTGTCACACCTCCGCAACAGGACTTCAGTAAGTCTAAAGGAGAGAAGCCACTTTTTAGCAAAGTTAAAATTTGTCAAAACCAGGATATCCTTGGGCAGATCCTGAAATAACATTTTTAAACCTCTGAAAAAAATAATCTACAACCAGTAAAAATCCTCCTTGTTTCGATCCAAACCAACCAAACAAGAAAACAAAGCCACCCAATCACCAGCTAAAGCCTCAAATTAAGAAATTAAAATGCATTGTATTGATGACTAGTTAGAATACAAAGAGTAACATAAAAAAGAAAGTAAATGAATCTGAAAGTTAACTAGTTCCTGGTAAACATCTACACATTTCTAGTTACACTTCATTACATTAAGACAGCTGCATTAATGTTGACCCTTTCAGAGTTATAATATGAAAATTTCAAAATAAAAATTAACCGAGAAATTATATATACTCATTGTCTACTTCACGTATTCATTTCAGTGTACAGAATAGTGATAGTGCTCTCTCTAAAAAGAAAACCTCTACAAATATAAATCAAAATTAAAGCATATGAAGTTAGGCTAAATATTCCTGACATTTTAAAACAAAAGGAAGAAAGAAAGAAAAAAAAAAGTATTTTCCAACATGCACTCCTAAGTGACATAACATTTCATTACAGGAAACAGATCACACTTTGCATGTCGGCTCAAAACTACTATTATTCTGACATTTTGGTTCATATTTTCATTTTGGAATGAGATAAGTATGTTTAAGGTGCTTGCCTTGAGATTAGAGTTTTTTAAATGTACTGCACAGACCAGTGTCTGAAAAACAGACCTTTGTTTCAAAAATAGAATCTTTACAGATATATTGAATACCTGATAATGGAAATTATGAGCTGAGAGTGACTGGCATTTTCTTCTCACTGTTTCAAGTAGCTCCTCCTTATTCAGTCCAACAATGAAGGCTCTGAACTGGGTGTTAAGCAGTCCCAAATGCAGTCTTTTCCTCCTGAAGGATTTGAATGAAATGAAATTACAAAATCCTTTCACATAATTTCCTTAAAAGTATTTATTAACCTTGTCCCAAGATGCACCACTATCCAAGAGGTAAGTGCACCTTGTACGTACACCTATGTACACCCATATCAAGCTGTGTAAATTCAACCACAGGGCCTAGTTATAAAGCCTTTAAGGATGAACAAACTATTCTTTGAGATTACTATTGACACATCATTTAAAAAAGAACAGTGATAGATCAGTCTTCCATAATTATAGAGACACCTGCCTTTAATCAATAGCAAGCAAATTTTATCCGGACTGATGTTGAAGTTACTATTCAATCATAAGAGCTGTCGTTTCACTTGAAAACGACTATGGATTCCTTGATAAATGAAACATCATGGAGAAGATCCATTAAACGTGACAAATTCAAGAGGAGTGCCAAGAAAACAACACAAATCAATATATGATATTTATCAGTTTGACAAAAAGCATTGATAGTGTGCAGAAGAAGTGCATGAACACTCATGGCTTGATATGTTTTGTTCTTAAAAACATAGTTGTATAATACCTCATCTTCCCAATGTCATGTACAAAAAGATAATCTTTGAGAGGCGAATCTAAATGACATGGCCTATCCTCAGCAGTGTCAGGTATGTCTATGCTATTGCTCTATGTTTAATATCTTTTCAGTTTTGGCAAATAGCGGGGAGATCAGACCTCAGTGCATCTGCTGTCTATGATTCAGATGGCAGACTACATGAACTTTGCAAAGGGCAAGTCAAAGCCAAACACTACAGCATCTATTAACAATGTTCTGTTGATGACTGTGTAGTACAAATAGCTTATTCGTGGACAAGAGTGTCCTTAAGCATTCCTCTGAAAGTGCAAAGCACTTAGTAATTTATGGGCCAAATCGTGACTGGCTTGTAAGTAGCATGGGGGCACAAAAGCCCCAAAGGCTAAATAAACTAGCTTTGCTTTCAGTTTTGTGATCCTGAATATAGTCAGAAGCAGTAAGTAATGTCTGAGGAATAAAAGTGAAAATTGATTAGAAGCCAAAGATTTTATACATATAACCTTCTTTTGTATCAGTTCCCCATTTTTCTTTCTACCAGTATCCTAAGCTATAACAAACACTTGGGTGGCTGCTTCAAACAGAGAAAAAGGGATATAGACATCCCCTTCTTCCTGAACATAAAACAAGGGAAGTTTGGCTCAGTGGGCTGATGAACAAATCCAACATTGGCCTTGATAATCACTGAGACATCTCATGCATTTGGATGCTGGAAACTGGCACAATTAGTGTGCAGTGCTCTGCATACAGTGAGCCCTCATTACTCAGCTGTAAGGTCAGCAGTCCACTGATGCTGTGACAGAAATGTGAAGGACGGTCACTGCTGTTGCCATCATCAGTTTTTCTCCTTCCTCATTGGGATGTAGAATGACCGACACCACTTTATAACTGCAAATGACAATATGTTGCAGTTGATTTCCCAAAGAAGGGTCTAATAAAGGGTTTGTATGCATGTAATGTAGACACGTAGTTATTTTAGATAAGCAGCCTGCTTGTCTGATGAAGCTTTTTATGCTTAGGCCAGGAGATACAGCATTTCAGCATTTCAGTTTGGTAGCTGCACGGCTATGTTCACCTCAGTGCCACCACAATCACAATGCAGGACTTTGGTGTCTAGTCTAAAACAAGATTACGTAGTGCTGCCTTTGTCTGCTGCACATTTTCACAATTAGTTTGTATGCTTGCTACACAAAATATGTTTATTAGATCACTTACCAACAAAATACTGTAGTATAAGAGAACCAAATATGGTTCCCTGTCCATTTGGGAAATGTAAAAGACTTACAGTCTACAAGATATATTTCAAACAACTAGAAAAGTCTCATTTCTAACGGCTATATCAGAGCATTAATGCTGAAAGCCCTTCAGCCAAAGACTTTTTCCAGGCCAAATTGATCTCTCTCTAGAGGTGTAAGACATAGGCACAGTCGGACAATAGCCAGGTCACTCATTTATTTTCAGCTAAAGTTAGATAAACAACCTATTGAAAGCATCAAACAACCTCTCTTGACTATCCTTCCACTCAGCAAATCCTCGATAACATAGCTTTGGTGCAGAAAAAGGATTGCAATATTGGGATGTTGAGAGAAAAGCATCGATGCCCCATATAAGCTTTCTCAAGTTCTGAGTATCAGATCTGTGCAAATACTGTCTTTGCCTCACATACATGCTACCAGTAAAATCTCAGAATCACTTTAAATATATACTCATATACATTTTTTTCATAAAGTTCCAAAGGTTGATAAATAAATCTACACAGTCACAGCAATAGTGAACACAGTATTTTCTGATTTTAACTTTGAAGAACTATTAAGTAAGAAGGAATACTTTCCACTACACAGTAAGTGACCCCCTAGACTGGAATCCAAGCCCAAACATGAGATGATCATCCTGATGTAGACAGCACAAGAAACAGGTCTTTTTGATATAGACTCAAGTAGGCTGAGACAGAAAAGTACTAGTAAGTTGCAAGCTCAACTGGATAGAAGGTCAGGTGGGGCATCACCGAAAGTTATGCCATTGACTTCTTTACATTCAAGATTTTTCTCTGAAAATTTAGAGAGGAAGAACATTTTATGTGAAGAAAGGCATATTGAAAAAGTGAATGAAAACACACACACAGAACAAAACAAAAAAAAAAAAACAGGGACAGATTAAAAAAAAATTGGCTCATTAACAGTTTGGAATTAGGCCATTGGCTATAGCAGCTGCAGGCAGAATGATTGATGGTTTTCTCCTATTTCCACTACTTTCTGATTTTCAGCTCTCTATCAGAGCCAACATCTGAGTGAAAGTTTACCTTTCATAGGAGCTTCCAAGTTTACTTGATTTAGTAAACTTTTTTTCTTTCATTATTTTCAAGTGTTTAATTTCAAATGTCACCACTTTCTATTCTAATATATATATATTATATATATAGAGAGAGAGGAATTATTTTCTCATTTCAAAGCAAAAATGTGAAACTTTTAGAATTTGTTTTAAAACTAAAGCCCTTCTCAAGATCAACCTCTTTCTGTCGTTTTATTCTTGATGAGTCACCGTTATCTAAGACAGGTGCATAGGAAAAACTCTTGCCAGCTCCAGAATCATTTTGCTCAGAAAGTTTGCTACCTAAGAAACCTGACAACCTAAAGTCTGGAGGAATTCTTCTGTTCCTTATGCCTTTGAAAAAAACACTGCCACAATAAAATGTGTATGGTCAAACTGTAGTAAAAATTCAGTTTTTCCCTTGCTTTATTCTACATGCGGTCAGAATGACCCAAATGAGAGGAACCTCTTACATCTCTATGTGATCTGTATGCAGCTCTTTAACTGTCCTACCATAAAGGGGAGTAAAATTAAGGTTTGCTTCCATTTGTCAAGTATATTGATGCCCAAATGTTCAAGAAAGAATTTTAAGTCTCAGGTGTTTCTTTGCAAATTTGAAATGTCTTAAATGGTCCTAATTTTCTGAAACTCTTGCTTTCTCACAGCACAACACATCAGAAAAAGCAAAATTGCTAGGTGCTTGGAAGAAAATTTGGGTGCTGCACTTGAAACAGATGACTTCCCAACGTATATGAAGCCTAAAGAGAAAACCTGCAGACAGACATCAGATTAACAACTAAAGACAATTTAGGCAGCAATCAGCAGTTCTGTTTTCTTTCTTTCTTCAGTGCCAGTCCTCTACAGAACAGCTACTTTCACCTTCACAGGACTATGAAAGCCTGTTCAGAATTGGGCTTGAAGAACAGAAAGGAAGATAAAACTAAAACTAACCTGCTAGATAAATTGAAGAGCAACATGTTAGGTGTTTCCAGTTTTGTGATGGTTTCAAAAGAGGATAAAATTAAAGTCAAATTGTTGGAAATAACTGGAAAAAGAAAACCATTTGACTGGAATCAAAATTATTTTAATTTCAATGTTGTTCAAAGTGCTTTAAAGTTTTTATCTTAGTTGTGGATAGAATATTTTCTTCACAAGTCTTGAGTCTTCTCCTGGGACATGGAGCAAGCTAAGTATTACTGCTGAAATTCAAAATTCTTTTCCCTTGAAATTCATTAACCTTGCAATGGGCTATCTCAATCAAAACCAACATGCTCCTCTATTAAAACAACAGGAACTTTTAGCTCAGTCTCTCCTTTTCAAGTACACCTTAAGGATCCTGCTAGGCTCCACACCCTATTTCGCTAGCTAATCCTACAACTTGCACTGTCTTCTCAAACCCAGCCCTTATTCAGCAAGGGCTCTGAAGCATGACACTATTTCTGGCAACTGAACGTATGCACATGCTGCTTTGCTGAGCTTAAAACCCTCAAATGGATCCAAAGCACAAGAAGTAGTAAAAATAAAGGTCTTGGTCTTGGCTGTCCACCAGCAAAAAGGTTCAGAGTTTTGCTGAGACACAGCACAAATCCTATTTCAAAATGTCCAGTGTTTCTGAACTAAACACTGACAGTATTAATCTTTGTACATCGTTGCTTAGAAAACAATTAAGTAAATGTCCAAGGGAAGAAAATTTTTCGTTTCTCATGGCCGACTCCTTTTAAATTCTCCTCTCTTTCTCACTTTTATCCTTTACCCATTGTAATTTGGAGGAAGTCAGGACAGAAGAAAATAAAACACTATTAATCTAGCAGTGAATCTCCAAGAATAGGAGCAACCCTTTTGTACAAGTTAAAGATACCCAATGAATTTTTAACAGAAAATAAATAGCAAAGAAGTCACTTAAAAATAATCTGATTATACTTAATGTTTTACAAGTTTATGCATTGTGTGCTTTTGCTGCACAGTTGGAAGATATTCTTTTATTGAATAGTGCAGAGCAAACACTTTGCTGACTGAAAAAACAACAGACCATGGTCAGAGTTCAAACAGACATGGTGACAACATGTCAACAAACCCTGCTGCCTTTTCCAAAATCACATCACAGGAAGCTCTACTGCCTTGCCAAAATGTTGCCTTCTATCAATAGAACAAGTTTCCTTTAGAGCAAGATGGTTTATTTGGCATTCTTGTAATTTAAGACAGAATATTTGCAAATCATGACAATAGTCACCTTCTGCAGAACAGTCTATCACCAGAAGAGTTGATCTTTAGTGACAATTTTACTTTGAAGTTTTCATCTGGTGAAAGCACATTAAACTTGATGCAACCTTAGGAACACCAGAAATGAAATTAAGAATAGATTTATTATTTGGAACTTTAAAGAATTTTTTTGTGTTGAAAGTTATCCAATCTTCAGAACATAGACGAGTGGTTGACTTTTGCCTCATCAGCATGTCTCTCTTTAGAACTTCTCATGGCTTCCTCTGACAGCTGGGCCAGAATGTTCTTTTACTAAAATGATATATTACATGTCATTCTAAATATCCGAGTAAGAGCTTCTGTTGGAAGAATTTCCAGCAATATCTGCAGTTCTTCCATCTTCTGAAAGTCATTAATTGCTCATGACTTTCCAGTTCTCAAAGTTCCCTAGAAAGTGTAATATCAGCACATCTTGACCATGAACTTGAACTGCATTGCAAGACAAGAAGGTAGATGGTTGTTTATCATCATTTGAGCAATCTCAGAGTGTAAATTAGGAGCTGAATTTCTCCTATTTTGCTACCTTTTTTTCTATACTAGTGTACAAAAATAAAATATTTATAGTAATATTTAACAACAAAAAAAATAAAACCACAAAGTAAAACAGAAGAGCATTCCTGCTTGCAACCATTGGTTTACTGCTAATAAGAATAGAATGTTCTATATGGACTTGGCAATTAGCTTTCCTACACGCAGAATTGAAAAATATTTGAGGAAAACTGCTCAAACACAGGAACTCAAATACCAACTATCAGGCAGAAGAAACCTGCCATAAAGAACATCCTGATGAGAACAACAGCATCTCAATAAAGTTCATGGTCTATAAGCTTCTGTTTGCTCATTTTGTACAAAGAAGTGTAGATCAATATTAGACCAACAACAAATCAGTATCAGATAAACTGAACAACAAATTCTCTAGTTTATGAATTACAAAAATTAAATCATAAGGCTGTAATGCTTAATGGGCCAACCTGAAAACAGCCATTTTGCCTAAGGATGCCTATCTGAAAATTCCTGAAATTTCACCTGGGGGGTGGACTTTGCTATCCTCTTTACCAAGTTTTAGTTGTTACGAACCTTAAAAACATCTTATGAGCTTAAAAACATTTAGAGAAAATGTCTGTTAAAATTTCTTAATCCTTGATACTTCATAATTGTAAATCTGTTCACATCAAATGTTCCTTTCAAATGTGCCTTTACATTATCCTTCCTGTAAAATGTTCTAACTGTTCACACAAACCTCTGCACAATTTTAATATTTGTGATACAAGATTTAAAAATGATTAAATTCTTCAAAACTGCGAAGTCATGTTTTAATGAGACAATTCTGCTTGCATATCTCCATCACAGTTAAAGCAAGAAAGAAGGAAAAAGAAGACCTTACACACAACCACTACCCACACTAATGATATACCAGAACAACTAATATATATCTTTATTTAATGTTGAGATGCTTTGGGTAACAAAATGCCAAATATTCACAACAAACACCACTGAAGTTTTCACACTCAAGTGCTTGGCATATCCCATATGAATCATAAAAAAACATGCTGCATTTACATCACCTAATGGAACTTTCGTAACTTTCATGGTAAAAAACATTCATACAGCATGCTTCCTGTATGAAGCAAAAAATTTCTGATAAATCCTTTTCAAAAGACTCTTGAGCACAAGCAATGAAGAATATAAAATGCATATCACAGCTATTTATGAAGTTAGAGCTATGTCTAACCTGAGCACTTCTTTCCAGTGTGACTCTGTCCTAAAAATCTTCACTCCATATTATTACTATTCATTATAAAATTGAACCAAATTCGGGATATATGATATTAACAACAGAGATGTCAAGCATCTCATCACAAGGCCATGTTCACAGAAAGCTAATGTGTATGATATAAAGGGCAAATTAATGAATGATGTGAAAGCTTTCATATATAAGAGACTGTGATGTATGTAAGTGCTTATTGCATCTGTAGTATCTGAAAACTTCTGTGTAGCAAATTTGAAAAAGACTTGCCGGTTGGCAGACTTGCAGCTTTAATTTTTAACTTAATTTAAATTAAACTTAATTTAATACTAACTTTTTAGCAAAGATCCATTTGGAGTTGAAACAAATAACAGTGTGTGACTAGAAATAAAGTGGAATTAAGTTTTGAAAGGTACTAGCATAGCAAAAATACTTTTCAGTGTAGCAAAAACACATCTGTATGGCTATAGTAGCATCCCCACAATGCACAATACATGAGTATTTAAAGTGTAACCTTTACAAGGAAACCAAAGCAATTTGGACAGCATCTATCTGACCAATGTCTCCTTGAAGGCTATTAAAAAATACTTTACATTCACCCTGAAATTTCTTTAAGTTCTACAGAACTCTCTTTGGAAATATTGAGCAAATACTAAACACCAGCACAGCATTTACTACCACACAGATAAAGATAGATAGACAGACAGACAGATATAAAACTCAGAACTAAAGATGTGAATAAGATCATCTCCTGATCATGTTGTATTCACATGCTAGTCAGTGGTAAAGCCATGTTAACAAAGTATTTCCAGAATTCTTTGTGTTCTTTCTCTGACCTGAAAATAACCCAAATTCTTACCTTTGCTTCTAAAGTTATTTCTAGAGGCCATCTGACTGTCTTTGATCTTTCTCTAACTTTAGAAGTATTGACAATTATTTTCTCCTTATCTATCCAACCAAAACAGAACTTAAAAACGCAATGGCTAGCATCTTCCACAACATTTATTCACAGGTGGTGCTACAATGTCTCTAGAGACCAGCAGCAGGTTCATTCTCATTATTCTGGCATGCAAAATCCCTGTGGTTCACCAAGAAAATTGGAAAGTTTCCAACTAGCCTCCCACAGTGTACACTGGATACAGAGTGGACAGGTCAGCAATGTCCAAGATTGCAAAAGAAAGATAACTACCACACTTTTTAAAAAAGCAGGGGGGAGGGAATGGTATGGTGAATTTTATGGGAATTTCACCCAGAAGTCTTCAGAGCAGTTGGCTTAAAATAATTAGGAAAGCTAATGGAGTAGAATATCTATGGGGATTTCATCCTGCTTGTCAGCGGAGACAGTATTGTTGCTTTGGGATTATATCCTAATAATGCGTAAATACACAAAGCACATTAACCAGGTATCTAATTATCGCTAGCTTGAGAAAACTGCCTTTTGGAGAGTGGTAAACATTCAAAAGTAGAATAGAATGGATATTAATTTAGTGATCTGAAAGACAACAAGCAAGTTTGAAAGCTGCATGCTCTATCCCTGTTGACATAGCATTTGTTTAACCTAAGTGACAGAACAGTAAAAGCAAGTGTGACAAAGCTAAGAAAAATCCATTCTATAAGGGTTACACCTGTTTTGAGGAAGTTATTGGACAATGTCCAAGGATAGCAAGTTCACAGCTTCATGCTCATTTTAATCACAGTGCAAAAAAACAAGCATAACAATAATTCATCAGACACAGTTTTAAAACAGAATGATTAAAAGGAACAGTGAGCAGCCCCGGTCTAAGCTGCTAGGTTTGTCTATGGGAACTAAGCTACAGGAAGAGATACAAAAGGCCTAGCAAGAAGAGCTCGAGAGGATGGAAGCTATCAGCCAAAATTCAGGTTACAGACCTCTAAGGAAAACATCAGAAATGCCTAGCAGCCTGCTATTACTTGTTTGCAGCCAGAGCCAATAAGATATCTTTCCCATCATTAACACTCACATGTTTTATATAACCTAAATTTCATAAGTGGGTTCATCAGGCTGTTCAATTTATCTAGTCAGCTCTGAGACAACCTACTGATCCCAGCTGAGGTTTTCAAGGGAAGCACTTCTAGCTCCCTCTGACGTATGACTGAATATAGCCCAGGAAATCCTGAAAAGAAATTATAGAAGCTGTTACCTACCAGAAACTATATGCAAAGAAAATCAAACATTAACAGAGATTTAAAATAAATAGGTGTAAAATAATGCTTTCTGCCTAACTGTGTCCCTGTGACAAGACTCAATTAAAAAAAAAAAAGGGAAAAACAAACAACAACAACAAACAAAACAGCACAGGATTTTTCTTACATAAATCCCTCATAAAAAGGCAGAAAACAAGTGTTGAAGTGTTGGCCAACACTGGCATTTACTAGACAAGTCAGTTTTCCTTCTTCCAGTGGAAGCAAAGCATATTGATCATGCTATTGATTAAATGATCTTTATAATCTCTTCTAGACTTAAAGTCTTCGGACTTTATGGATTGGCTCAGAAAAGAGAGCACAAAGTAAAACAAAAATATGTAGTATTTTTTGTTCATCTGCTCAATCCTTTATGACAGTGTTTTAGTGTATTTTTAAATGGGCTTCCTTTTGTTTTAAATTTATGTCATTCAGAAGCTGGCCAGTTCTTCTCACAAGCATTTTACATCACTGGGACTGTGTCTCTAAAAACGACCTGTGGGGCAGATAAAGAATTATTCTCATTGAATATGAAGCAGACATGATTTAACTCATAACTGGAAATGGTTACATTAAGGTGAAAAGTGCCAAAGCCATGTAGCAGCACATTCACTGCAATTTATTAGTATTTACACGTTTCTATCAAAATCAGGTAGACAATATATCATCTTGCCCAATAAGAAGGATTCTACTCAACCACCAGATATGCTCAGACCCTACACATGCACTAGAAAGCATTGAGAACAGCGTTGTTGCAGCCCCTATTCAGAAGCTGTACAAGAATTATGCAAATGTAAACTGCAGCTCTTGACTGCTACTCAATATTGATGCTTATGTATTTCACAGGAGAGAAAATAAAAAGAAAGTAATAGAACAAGAGGAAATCCTTTAGCTTGGACATGTAAGCTAGTACACTTCCTAGATAAGAAGCAGAAAGGTGTTATTGTTTCAACTGACTGTGACAGAACAGGGAAGGAAATGCAACGGAGTAAGAGGAGTTTGCTAAGTCTAAGACATCAGGAAGTCTGTGGCCAAGTCTGCTATTTGGATTTCATTCAGAGATCCCTTCTTAATTTATGTCCACTATAATTCTGTGAGTTGAGCTAAGGCTTACTCCCAGATGAATAAAGTACACAATAAACACTGCAAAACTTTCAGTTACCCATCTTTTCACCTAATACAGCTTCTCCTTGTTCCCTCTTCCATATTCAGTGATAGAAACAAAGTCTGCAAATAAGGACAAAAGAATCAATTCAGAGAAGGAAACTAATGTTGTTGTTTTTTTTTTTTTTAAATAAATATTGTTCTGAACATCTCAACTCATCTTTCTGAGATGTTTAATGTTAATACTACAGTTTAAGCAATACTGAGTAGGATGTTAGAAAGCCATGCCAATCTGCAAAAGAAAATTAAAAAATAAATCTAAAGCAATTTTAGAGGCTTTGGATTCCAAGATTAGAAGTAAGCCCTGATATATATGGAGGAAAAACAGATGGATTATTTCTCAATAAAAATCAATTCCTTGCAGGAAAAAAAAAAAAAAAATACACATGGCCACATTTTCTTCTGAATATTTAACCTTTTAATATGAGAAACAATCAGAAAGACAAAGGAAACTGCTTTCCAGGCCATTAAAAAAGAAAGCAAGAACAAACAAATGGGGGAAAAAAAACAACAAGGCATATGAGTATAGCTTCATGAAGGCTCAAACCCTTACATTTACATAGATTTCTAAAAAAAAAAAAAAAAAAAAAAGAAGAAGAAGTTAGATAAAAGATTAAATAAGAGATTTAAATGGAACATAGGTTATGTACCCAACTTACGACCTGTGAAATCCATTCTTACACTCTTTTCAGGATCAGAGGGCACACCAGTTCATGCACAAAAACAAACAAACAAACAAAAAATCGTCTTTAACAAATTAGAAGTAGGTGTATATACATGTAGGTATTTCCTACATATATGAGTTGTTTGCAGGGCAAGGTTTCTCACCCTCTCTCCTTTTCTTCTGGCATAAGACAAGTACCTGAACACAGCTTTCATAGCACAGGAACACAAGCAAACTACTCAAGGCACTGTATGCCTGATGGAAGCCCTATGCTCCACCACTGTGCATTATTACTGCGACTCACAAAACAGCACGAACTATTGAGGGGAATTTTAGAGGACAGAATTTGCTTCTTATCACACATTACTGTTCACCTCAATACAAAATGTAGCAAGACATCCTGATATATCAAATTTTCATATTTTTTTTAATGCCAAAGGAGAGTGTATGGCAGCAGCAGGTAGCCAAGAACAGGAGAACTGTCTGGGGAAGGATCTTATCCAGCAGAAACTCCCCCATTTTCCCTTCAGTTTCCCTTCACTGTGATTTTGGATGGCCTGACCAACACCAGCAACATTAGGCTACCAGGCGAAAAGGTATTCTGCTTACACAAGAAGCAGTGATATCTATAAATTCATGTATTTTTATGAAAGCAGATTTCTTTAACCTATATATTCATCCAACAAATATCTTGTAGTATTGTGTACAGTCAATAAGAAGTCCATAATCAGCAGGACAGTTTTCTGTATCTCAGGAAAAATGCATCAAAGATGAAACTTGAAATAAATTTTGTTTGTTATTTTAATGCACTCTCTACCTAGATTCTCTTCAAATAGCTAATAACAGAAATTCAGTGACCCATTATTCATAAAAATGTTAATTAAAATTAGGAATAACTCAGCGTCTGTGCATGTGTGTGTATTTGATCAACTGTACTAGAAGGAGCTAATTAATGCCAGTTAAAGTATATCAAGTAAGGCTAGCCATATGTCTAAGTTGACCTTTTTGACCAACAACGGATGCACAGGAAGCCAGAAGTTCAGTGGTCAGCTTCAGTGGTTAAAGCAGCAGCTGTCAAAATCTACTTATTACACCGTTCTAGAAAAGTTAGCAGGTCTTCCCCACAAGAATGAGGTGATAAAAAAGGGACTCAGAGTAAGGGTACAAAGTTTAACTTGCCAGCTGACACTCCAGTTTCACATGCCTTTGGATAGCTTCTCCATACTCTTGGCCTGACAACATATTAGGGATATGGTCCTTGTTCAGGAGAGACTTAAAAGTTTCTACAGAGGTTTTCTACATACTTAAAGAAGGGAAATTATTGCTGATTAAAAAAAAAAAAAAAAAAANAAAAAAAAAAAAAAAGAAGTTGCACATGGAGTGGAGGAGAGTGAAAAAAGTAATCAAACTTACCTTCGTACTAAGTACGACAGGCAGTCATATCAACAGATTCCTGCTTACTGTTTGCAGATATTGCCAGTGCTTCACTCCTATCAGTGATGGTCTGTTGTGACCACAGAGATTGCTGGCTGTCTTTCAGCAAATGATAAGTCATCTCAGACAGAAAGCAACTATTCTGTAACATTCGTCTTTTAATGCTATAACTTTTGGTACATTGGGGTTTTCTGAGTATATTGAGGGTTATTAGACTGTCACACTTCTATTTAAGACAGCAAAACAAATGTTTTCTGATTAAAACAAAAGCACACAAACAAACAAAAACAAACAAGCAAAAAAAAAAAACACCTTTCCCTTAAAAACAGGAAACAAAAGTATCAAAAGATTCCTTCTGTAATCATGGGGCTGCTCTGCAGAATATTTTATCTTGACACAGATTAGCATGACTCTCACATTTTGTGGAATCAAGTTCCAATGTTAACCTAATTTTAACACAAACAAATAATTCCTGTTGCTTAAATCATGCCTTATAATCTTTCCCTGACCACAGTATCACACATTCCCCAAATGCACTGCTATTTCATTTACCATTGGAGGCTGTACCATCATTAGCCATATTACTTCAAATTACTCTTCAATAATCCCTCTGCTGCTACAAGCAAAACTAAGTTTTATTTTTTAAGGAAAAAAACTATCAAGGAAAGGGAAATGAAGATACTTGTTTTGGAATGATGCTTCAATAGGGAATGTGAGTAAAAAAAAAGGTAATTCTTACATATGGGTAGCATGTACTTTTAGGATAAATAAATAAATAAATAAAATATAAGGCTGTAGTTTCGGGATCATTTTAAACCTACCTGAGTACTGACAAATAGAAAAGTCCTAGCTGTCTCACCTCTGATTTTCCCAGTTTCCTCCTCCTTCTTCCCTTGTGCCATATACAATCTATAAGTCAGGTAAAAGAACAGATTCAGCTGACCAAACCCAGTATCTTATTCTCTTTCTGCTGAAACTACTTTTTTTCTGGTCCTTGATCTAATTCACCGTGCAACCTCATGAACGTCACAGCACTAGAAGAAGAAAAGTGATAGAAATGTCAGAACTACCTTCTTGTACCCTGGCCAAATTTAGATCTACTTTAAGCAACCAGGAGACTTCAGTTTTAGAGCAAAAACCTTAGAAATGTTGGTGGTTTTCCTCCATCTGAATTAGTTTAAAATTGTTTGTGTTTACTGAGACTATGGTAAAACAAACATTGCAGACATATGACAAAAGATGTGTGAGCATCTACCTATTTACAAATCTGCTTATTTACAGTAACTTAAATAAATAAAAAATAATTTGTCCCATGATGAGTCTAATTGACATTCTTTAGAATTATATATGTAACTAAGCTATAAACAATGGGAAGGAATACAGAAAAATATGCAGTTGTAAGATTTTAAACAGTGAGATATCCACCTGAGTGGAATCCACAGCAGTGCTCTCACTCAGAACATTTCAAGTGGAGCATAAAAAATGGCAGACACACCAAAATCTTCTAATGTGTTTATGAACTGAATCTGGAAGACCTAAGGAGACTTTTTACTTTTTTCAGTCTTAGATTCCAGAAACAGAGCTGAATGGGAATTGTTCTCATTAAAGCAAATCAAACTTTCACGTGACAAACATTAATCTTCATTTTACTGCTCGTGAAAACAACATCCTAGCAAAGAAATGGAAAAGAAAAGGTTAAAAAACATAACAATAGAACTAAAGTAGTGAAACATTTTTGTTAGATTTAGTAGAAAAATATTTTCAAATGAAAAAATACAGCCAACTGTAAAAATAGTGCCAAATAGTTCATTAATATAAGACCTAGAAAGAAAGCAGTGTGTAGACAAACCTAGAATAAAAGTTCAAGTGAACTTCTTTCTGAAAGTGCAAGTTAATATAAAGTTTTTAATACCACTCTAGCTTTGGCAGCAGTCAAATACTTTTCAATATTTGACACATTTATGTCAAAAGAAAGTAAATTATTTTTGCTATTGGTTGGTCCATTCTTGTCAAAATCCAACTAACTTTCCATTTTTCTTCATTCTGGGAACATCATTCCTGCAGTTGTCAAGTAAAGATACAGCTGGATGGAAAGAATGAGGTTACTGGAGTACAAAGCACACGGTTTAAAAAAAAAAAAAAGACAAATTTAAACTTTTTTACATTCACAGAAAGTTACATAACACTAAAGAGAACCTGATAGACAGAAAGTAATGGTCTTCAAGATAAGTAATTAGGAGCTTTGATTGAAATCTCTGCTAAAATAAATCAATGGTTAAAAGAATAACATAAAACTAACGATGAATCAAAACCAATTGGCATTTTCTTGAATTGCTAGAACTGGATTATGTATTGTCTAATAAATTATCCTCTCTCTCGAGCTGACCAAAAGAACTATGTTAGGAAAAAAATGAACCCATTTGTTTTTTCTTTTACTCACTTCAAATAGAGCTACCAGTGTTACCATTAAAAAGTTGCTAGAAGATAGTACTCTACTAGCACATCTAGAGCCAATTCTGTGAATGGAGACACGACAAGATCTAATCCTTACAACTGACATGTAACTGGAGTCTCCTGAAGGCAAATTATTACTAAAAATATGTAATAAATGTGTTGTCACTGAATGTGCTCTATTATTAAAAATAGCTAAAACCAAGCCATATATAAAGCTAGTTCTTCAGTAGCATAGAGACATAAGATACTGGAAATTATTTTCAGCTTGTACTAGTCATCTCTTTGGAAGCTTCCACAAGCACTTATTCAGAACATGTTAGCTAGTGTAAATTAAATACATATAAAATCAGATGACTTCACTTTTTCATTGCTATTAACTAGACTTTTCACAAACAGTTGAAAAAAAAATAATGTAACGTAGTTTTTATTGAAAATATACTAATTCCATGAACTAGAACATCTGTGCCTCTGAATGAGGTAATCTGACAAAGTGCTTTGGACTTTATTAACCATTGCTTTGAAATGTACCTAATATGTGCTGTTTCTTCTCTTGTACAACCTAGAGGTAGAAACTTTATGATATTTTATGATTTGAAAAACAGTGATAAGAAACTGAAGATAATTTTGCGAAGGAAAATTATCAGAGTTAATCTTGGCATATGTTACACAAATTTTAAATAATTTGTAATTATATGTTTATGCCAAATACTTCCTTTAATTTCTCATACTTCAGTCACAGTATTATTATCTGTTGTACTACATCCTGGAACAGTGACCTCATTCTGAACATGTGACACTACAAGGAAAGCAAGAGTTACTATATTCAGCAACTGAGAGCTGTGAAGCGACCAGTTTCCATATGATGATAATACCACATAGCAAGACATTTTTCTTGGCTTTTGGCAGGAAATAGCAAATGTGGAACTCTATATTTTGGCCACATACCAATATTCAATTACTGAATACCAAAATGAGAGCCAAGAGGAGAACTTCACAAGAAGTAGCTGGATATTTAAAAGAAAGGACTACATTGCACTCACCATTGTGTAGCAGTTCGGGCAAATTTCTTCTCTGAACAAGGCAGAATCAAGACTATCTATGACTCTGCAAACGCAAGACATGCATTTCCTAATTCTTCAAATAAAAGATAGTTCTACAAGTCCTTTTGTCCACAGTTTTGTTCACGCTATCATCAGATTGTTTTTAAACAACTGACTTGCTTCTGTAGTTTATTCCATGCTCAAATAAAAGTGAGAAATAGGAACCTCTTCTTAATGGTCAGCCTAAATGCAGCCTTAACATCCCGCATGGAATCCAAGCAAAACAAAGAATACTAGGACTTCAATATTTTCAGAAATGTATTGATCCCTAAACCATTATCTAACAAATCTAATGCCTTTAGTACTTTCTTCACACATCATCTAAAAATATATTCCTTTTCTATGACCACATGCAACAATTGTGTCAGTGAAGAAAATCTTAAGGTTTCTTCATAAGAATAAAGATATGAGTGGCACCATTTTTGATAAAACAACATTTTCCTGTCTTCTTCAATATTATCACCTTTAAGATATAATCGTTGGTTCTACTACAATCCATTAAAGGGTTTGAGTTTTTTTTTTTTTTTTTAATTTTGTGAATTATGAATTATTATGCCACAGGTGCAATAGACTATATTTTTCCATGTTGAATCTCACGGATTTCCCACCCATACTTCAGATCTCTCAATTATTCAGATCTCTCATTAACTCTATTCTTATCACTGTTTATCTTGTTATTCTCTTTTTCATATAACTGGCAAATTTATTTACTTATTTCATGCCATCTTCTAAATCCTTAACAAAGACTTATTTTATTTTAATTTAATTTACAAGCAACCCCTCCCATGGAAGAAACTGCTTTTAAAACATATAGGGAACATTATTTTAGGTGACCTTGTAGTACCTTGCCTGTTCTTGCAGCCTAGGATTTGGTGGCATGACACACAGAGTTGGATTCAAGCCCTTTTTCCAGAGCATTGAATTTAATTCTGGATATTAGACTGAGATACTGCATGCCTAACCTGGGATATTTTTCAATACCCCAAATACCTGATCGATAAGATTCCACTCTAAAGGCCTTTTGCCTGAAAGACATACGTTCTTTCAGAGTCTCTCATAGCTATTTTAAATTGGAATCCCTTCATTTTGAGTCAGAACAGCTTCCTGAAACCTCCTTGTCCCTAGCTGGCCAGAACCCCTCAGGCTTCCCCCTCTACTCATCCTCCCCATAACTGATCTACATCTAAGACTTTAAAAAAAAAACACTGGATCCTCAGTCAGGCTGGGTCTCTTCCCCCTAAAAGGGTCATCAATTCTATAACAAACATTAAACCATTTTAAACAGAGATAAAGGAAAGAGAAACTTAAGAGTTCAGAGCTGTATTGTTTCATATTGCACATCAATTACCATAGATTAAGTGCAACAAGATATAATACAAGATGACTAAAGTACTCCATGGCAAACTGAACACAACATGACATGATGGTGAGAATCATTTCTTAACATAAATGATGTTTGGGGAGATATAAACAGTCTCTTAGCTGCAAAGGTTTTGAGTTTGTTACCTACTGCTGTTTTCTAAGCATGATAAATAGCTTGTTGTGCACAGAATTGAGATATAATTCCACTTCCCATAGCAAAATGCAGGCATTCTTACCTTCTAGCATATATCTGGCCTCCGCACATTGCTGTTTTCAATATCCACTAAATCCTAAGGGGTCTGAGCTAAAAGCATGCGAGGTAAACAAGCAGATACAATTCTTTCCCAAAGGGACAATCAAGAAAATTATTGCGAAGCATCTTTAGTTCCAGTGACTTGCTGTATGCTAACAATCTTTTAATTTTCTCTCACACCTCCTTGCTTTCAATACCATATTAAAATCTTTCATTTGGATCAGTTAAAGACATTCAACAGAGGAGATCTATTAAAACGGAACAGAGCAGAATCATAGAGTATTCCAAGTTGGAAGGGACCCACAAGGATCATCAAGTCCAAATCCTGGCTCCCCACAGGACCACCCAAAAACCAAACCCTAAGTCTGAGAGCATTGTCCAAACACTTCTTGAACTCCAGCGGGATTGGTGCTGTGACCACTTCCCCGGGGAGCCTATAAAACCATAAAAGAGACACAGACATCTATCTAAAGGAAAAGCAAGAATCTGCTTTGCTTTTCTTTATAAAGAAAATGAACCATGCTCAACACAAACAATTAAAAAAGCAGGGTAGAAAAGTGAAATTACTCATGGAGATGTACTGGGTATACATGGCAAGGGTTTGGTAGCAGGGGGGCTGCAGGGGTGGCCTCTGTGAGCAGAGCCCAGCAGCTGCCCCATGTCAGGTCAGAGCCAGCTCCAGCCGGCTCCAAAAGGGACCCGCCGCTG
>VXAA01004804.1:7072-47371 GCA_013399115.1 Anseranas semipalmata | reverse complement strand
AAAAAAAAAAAAAAGCCTAATAACTACACATGTCAAGGGAAAGCAAGAAAATTTCATAATAAAAACAGCCTGTTTATTGAAATAATTTCCTTCTAGTCTACTAAGCTACAGCTACACATGTAACAAAAATCAGCACTATTACATAAGACACCAGCACAATGTAAATCACAGCACTGATAGCTGCAAAGGCCGGTGTGGACTATGTGTAAGCTCTTTTGGTGTCTCATTAAAAACTGCTTTCTAAATATAATAAATATTTCATCAACAAGTTAGTCTTGTAGTGTTAATTCAAACTTCTCAAATCATGAAAGTTAAAAGCATTGGTATAAGAGCACACTACTGATTCTGATCTTCGGTTTGTTTTTCTTCCTACTTCTAAACCTTGAGGCCATTTGCAGAAACCAAATTCAGAAACTGTACAGGAGACAGAGACGATGTATATAAGGACACCCTGAGCTGGGATTTCCCTTTGACCCATTTGCTAGGGTGGCCTTGCTGAGTACATGCAATTGAAGGGTGACGAGCTTCATATTTTGTAAAACAAGCTCTTAAATCATGATCATATCCAAGATGCTATGTTGAATCCTGGCAGTTTATATATAAATGTCTTATAGAGTGGTATAAAAGGGACTTTTAACCAACAGTGAAATGAATCAATCCTGCACTCAGCACAAAGGAAAAAAAAAAATTGTACCCATTGGCATTCATTCCCATACCTCCTTAAGTCACATCATTTTTGAACATTCATCTTTTTTCTAAAGTTATTCCTGCTATAAAACAACATTTTTTTGGTTGGCTAGTTTGCTAGTGCAAAATATTGCAAGAAAACTCGTGGAATTATTTTTTAAGTAAAGCACAAATTAAGACAAAGCTGGAGGAAGGGAGGGGAGGGAGTCTACTAAACTGTGATAGTAATTAGGGATCAAGGACCATTTTTTTTAGGATAAAAAAGATAAATCTCTGTGGATTTTGCTGACATCCTCTCAGGGAGTAGGGAGTGTAGAGGGTTGCTAGGCTTAGTGAAAACTATTTTTGCTTATTCCAAAAAAAGTCTTTAGTTTAAGTTTACCCTGAATACAGTATATGAGAAGGATCCTTCCCTCTAGCAGTCATGCTACTTTTAGAGTATTACTAAACTTTGCCCTTGCATGATCCACGCATCTTAATAGGCCCCCCTTAGACAGATAATGGAAATAAGCAGACTGTAATAAGAATACACCAGGAAGTGTGGGAGTAGGAACCCTTAGAAAACAGATCAGGTTGTGTAGGAAGCCTACTATTTTTCTGTCAGTCTCTTCTTGTTCTGCAGAAACCCACGTGTGACTGGCCACCTCCTCCTCCTCTCCTACACCTGGCAGACAGGAAGGATGCAAAGAACAAAATGACGTTGTTAGCATCATTAATGCCACTGCTTTATCAGATACAAGTCCAAGTGTTCACATTACTGAGCTTAACTGCTGCAACAAGCCATTAGGACGAGCTTTGGATCCTTGAAAGGCATTTCTACACTGTGAAACCAGATTAAATTAAGGAAGTTCAAAGGGGAAAGTGTCTTAGTAAATAACTTTGTGTTAGACAAATGCCTTCTAAGGCTTGTACTTGGCCTACTACACTCTCAGTAGCATCTTTCCCAACCTATATTTTCACTATGGCTTATTTAAAAAGTTGTTCTCGCATAGGTTTTGCTTTAATAGGCAAGCACAAAAAATGACTGTGCAAGATTTTCTTTTCTTTTTAAATAAAACTGTACTCCATATCTTCTTACTTTTTTTTCTTTTTTAATTTCATTTCCAGATCTTGTTATAAAATGAGTGCAGAAGGGAGCTTACTGCTTTTCTCTGCATTTTTTCTTGGCAGGATGCAGGTTGTAATGGATTCCAAGGATAAGTCAATTTGAGAACATTAACCACGAGGAAAAATAACCATGCAAGTTAACCATGAAAAGTTTTATGCTGGTTTAACTCCCTCAACTGACTTATTGTGGGATAAGACAAGAATCTGTTTTGGCACAACGGCTGTAGTAGTAGGGCAGTTAGAGGTGGACCACCTCATTCAGAAGTCACAAGGCGTACCACCAGCTTGGCTGTGTCACAAAGCCTCATCCTCCAAACACGCCTACTCTAAGCAGGGTAAGGAAGCTGGGAAGGAAGCACGTAAGCCATTTCACCACATTAATAAAAGCGGGGAGAAGATGGGGGCTGGTGTCTGCTAAGACTTGCCCTGACCAAGTTGTGGCCAGACCTGGGAGCTCAAAAGCATTTCTAGCTTCACCAGCCTAGAAGCAATAACAGAAAAATTAGCTTTTCATCCTCTCTGTGTCTCACAACAAATCCCAGCCTTATGGCAGGAACCCAGCTAGCCTGTAGAATTTACGAGAGCTTAATTTGTCAAAAACATACTCTTTAAAATATAATAAACTGTGGAAGTAACAAGATCTATGTTACAATACAGACTTCTCATCTGTAGACACTATCTTTACAAGGTAATTCAATCTATAATGCCTTAATAAATTGAAAAAAAATATATATGTATAGCTTGAAGTGAATGAGTGACTTTCCCAGTATCCCTCAGCAAATCTCTCAGCGTCTTAGATAAGCTTCTGGTCCACGTTTACCAAGTCCCAGTCCAGAGCTTTATCAAGAAAGGACACTTGCTTACAGAGACATAGAAAATGAAGGCCAACATCAAGAAACACGTTCCCTAAGCCTAAATCATCACAGTATTGGTGGAAGCTGGAGGATTTTGTGTTTTCCAGCTTCTTCTCTGGCATTACTTATTCTCTTTGTATTTGATTTCTCTTGTCTAGATAATCAGCTGATTTTCTGCATTAAGCCCTCAGAAGCTTTCTTACTGCTCCTGCAGATTTATTAGCGTACACTGGCAATCAACAGAAACAAAAAAAATCTCTCTTTGATGACACAGGATGCTAAAATGAGGCAAAAGTATATGATTATCATTACAACAGGAACACAGTCCCTTCATGTGGTGGGTGGCGTGAGGAGGAACATAGATCTTCAGGAGCTTATTGAGTTGGTTTCATGAATGCTGATAATTACAGTTACAGCCACTGATATTCTCCAAGTTACTCAACAGAACTTGTACATTATTTTTCTTCTTATAAAGCACTGCTTTTTACAACACCACCCCCCAAATGCTATCACCCAAGTAAATCCTGTTGATAAAATAAAAGGATCCTCTTCCTTTGCCTTCAGTAAAAGAAAACAGAAAATAAATGGTACTTAGCCCCATTACAGTAAGTGTGCAGGCATTACCTTGCTACTATTAGTAGAACTGTAATATCTCCTACCTGTCTTTTTGTTTCTACAGTCAAAGCTAACATGTCTTCTGCAGCTTTTCAAGAGTCATTTCAATTTCAAAAACTGAAGGAATAGTTATCTCTTAAAGTATTTTTCTCTAGTAGCTTTCATTTAACAACCGGCATCACCCAGCTATCAAAAATATTTAAGCAAACACTAACATTTTATTTCCCGGTCTTAGATAAGTAAAAGAAAACCAAAAGAAACTTTTAAGAAAATTCTTAAGAGTAAATAGCATTTCAGATACTCATGTCTTCCATTTTTCTTTACCACAAAAACATATACTACACAAAAGCTTGTCTGGAACTTATTTTCTCTGCTTCTGCAATGAAAATCAGACAACACGCAAACAAAAACTTATCACAGAAAAAATTTTTTTCTTTTGCAATTTTTCGGAATACAACGCTTTAATAACATCATCTATTACAGCTCTTCCCTGAAATGTCACTCACGACTGACTGTTATGATCTCTGAACACAGAATTAACAGTCTGTATACAAGATACTTTTCTTGCTTGATGAGGCCATGCCTCTCACCTGTCTTTTGAAGTGACCCCCTATAAAGCAGCCTTCCAGTTTAATTGGATTAGCCTGCAAAAATATCACCCAACACATCCTTTTCAGCCTTTCTGTTTCACCAGCAAATTCAAAGGTAAGTAGATTCATTTTAAAGAGGAAACCTCTCACAAAGATCTAGAGGCTTAAAAAAACAAGTGACCAACTGAGTGGCCCAGTAAAAGGAATCACTGACAATATACTCATTGTCACTAGAAGACTGGATTAACTGAATTATTTTACCCTGTATTTAACAAATACAGAGATTGATATATCCAACAGACTACAGATGCATATTCCTAGGGAAAATGTGAAATGTCAAGGCTTTACCACTTCACCAGAGCAGATAATTAAGTAATTAGAACAATTAAACATTGACAGAGCACCAGCGACCCCCAGGTGAATTACAGTCCTGAATTATGAAAACATTAGCAAGGGAAGAGGGAAGCCTTTGGCACATATATAGGACAAATTAAAGGCAGTTGTAGGACTGTTTTTACAATTTATGCACTTATCCTCCAGATGTGCTCAGCAGCCCACAATTTTTGTTGCCAAACCGCTTATTTAGAAGCCTGGGGGGAACTCATCTAGGTACATTTTCTCTCTGAAAAGCCACTGAATTAGGAAGTAGGGAGTATATAGTCATCCATACTCTCGCCCTTTTACACTTCATGAAAAGGCTGAAATAGTATGAGTGCCCTGAAAGATCTGTGTGCATCCAAGTAAAAAATGTTGTGCACCAAGGAAAGATGATGTTCAAGAGGCCCCTTGAAAGAAACGTACATAGGACATCAACAGCTAAATTATGCCAGAGGCTTTTAACCTCCATCACATCCTATGTCAAGGACTGTCTGCACTTTAGTAACTGCTCTGACTACGCTCCATGCAGAAATACCTTATTTGCTAAATAAGGAATATGAGCAGCATAGCCATTGTAGCATGGACTTCAGGATAAGCTTCCTCTCTTATTATTATTAGAACAGGCTCACTTTACTTATTTTTCCACTCTGTGGAGGATGGTTACAATATGGACTGCCTGCTATGATGAACCAGCTCCAGTTAGAATGAGCTTGCCCTGGGGAATGGATGCATTGTCTGGAAGGACTGCAGGAACAGCAGTATAGATGCAGGCTCAGAGGTACAGCAGAGATGCAATTCCCAGGAACAGTCAGCTGTGAAGTCCATGATACCACATTCGCTGCAAACAAGAGTGTGGGAGCGTGTACAGGCTAAGTGGAAAGTTGTTTAAAAATGAAGAGAGAGCAGGGAAAATGTTATATGAATGATCTGTGAATACTCACTAAAAAGTCAATACAAAAAAGGTCACATGCAGGAAATTTCATGTTTCTTTAAAGCACATTTCGTATTCTGAAATAGTAAGACTTCATTTTGTTGTTCTTACAAAAGGTCAAGAGAAAAGAAGATTAAGCAAGTATTTGTTTCTACAACTGATTAAACCATTTTCATAGTAAAAATATAGTAAGAAGACACTATTTCCAATGAATGAAACGCAATGTGCTATTGAGAACCAAATTACAATCTCTGACATAAAATATAAAATCCATATTTAAAGCAGGGATTCAAATCTGAATTTTCAGAATTTTACAGCTTCAATCCAGACCATTGAATATATTTCTGATTTAACACAAATGGCCTCACTAGAAAAATCTAAATTATCTGATGACACAAAATGGTTAAAACGTATCAAATAATATAGGGTAAAGAACACACCTTTCTGAATGATTTCTGTAGATTAACCATGTGGGTGGATAAGTAGCTCTCAGAGTTCAGAGTAGAGAACAGAGGAGCACTGATGTAATGAAGAGAAATGGATGGACAGTTCCAGTTTGAATGAGAACATCTCCTACTTCGTCAATGCTGCTGAAGATGATTCATTCTGTGCTACATCATTCTACATGCCATGGCCATTCAGTAAGTTTTCCATCCCACTTGTCAAAGCCGTGCACATATTTGGAGGAGGTGGTAAAGAAAATGCTCTTTTGATTTTGTTCCAGCACCCATTTAAAAAACATGACTTTGGAAACCAGGAAGAATGGGGAAACTTAATGGTGAAAGGTATCTAAACAGAAGTCGTACAAATACAGGGGAAAAATATGAAATTAAAATATGAAATGTACCACTGGGGAAAACAGACTTTGTGGAAATGCGAAAAAAAAAATCCAAAGAAGGAAATTCTGAAAAGCAGTATTACTGAGAACATTCACCTTGTGCTAATATTTGAGGCCTTAATTAATATCTAGGTTACACAGCTGCATTAATACCCTAATGGAAGTTCCTCTGAAGGTTTTGACTGTATAAGAGCACCCATTTAGCATCTATTCCTTGGGAACAGCTAAAATAAATAAAAAAGAAGACAGCTCCTCACCCCACCCCCAAGGGGCACACAAAACCTATGCAGTCCTCACTAGGAAAAATAGCACCAAATCAATTAATACCAGTACTTCATTTAGTAAAGTAACCTAGAAACAGGAATCTTCAGATAGCCATACTACTACTTTACTAACAATAAAATTAATGCTTCCACACAGATCATTAGTTTAAAAGGAAGTGGAAAACAGATGCAAAGCAAAAGCCAGCAATTCATGGCCCTATGAAAGAAACCTTTCTAAACTTGTAATGACCAGTGACAGTACCGAAGTACAGCCCATTTACAAATGAACTGACCATACTTTGCCTCTTATTAAACCTCTCATTATATTTAAATGCATATTGAAATCTATCTTCACTGAACAAGGAACCAAAACATGTTTAGTTCTGAGCACGTGTTCTGCTAAAGGCAGCAGAACTAAAGGCCATGTCCTATGTAGTAAAGGAGGTTAAGTAGAGTTAAGTGTTCTTCTGGATCATTATCTTCCAACATGCATATCTGTTCGATGACTTATGAATATAAGAGTTCGATTAGTACTTTTCAGATCTGCCCTGTGTTGCTAACAAGGTTATCTGAAGTTTGATGCGTAAGGCCCATGGTACTTTCTTTCGGAATAACTGCAACAACTTTTCAGAAAATATTCTTATCCATTAATATTTTGCTGGCTTACAAACTAAGCAGAAAGAACACAATACACATGCTTTTAAATTGTAGCTGAGAACGAAAAATACACCTAATGACTAGAGACAATGCTGAGTGATAGTGGGAAATTAAATGGAAACCTAGGGATTTAATCCAGCCCACTTGGCAGACACTGCCTAGCATGATGCATTGTGTATGGGTGAGGTGAATGAACAGGAGCACTCAAACTCTGTCCATTTAATGAGTCACACAAAAATCTGCCTCATAATTCATGAGAGGTAACTCTTTATACACTACAGTTAAAGAATCAGTATTTTCCTTGGCACTTCAATTTGATGGGGGTAGGAGGGGCAAGGGAGGACAGAAAGAAACAAAGAAATCAGGATGGTAAATAGAGCATAAAGTTCATCTACAAATATGACTGCCAACACTTAAAGTTATAATGAAGAGATTAATTTACCAGTTCAAAATTTATGCAGAGACCGATTCCTGCACTTGCAGCTTTGAGGAACCTAGAGTGGCTAAAGATTAGCAGCAATCACTAAAATTCTTTAGAAGACAGCAAGTCCTCTATTCATCATAGCAAGAAAGTCACATAATTACTTCTTGGAATAAAATTTAGTGATAGTACATTGTGTCCTTTCCTATAAAAATACTAGCAATGTAATAAAGGTGTGGAAATACACACTCCCTCTTCATCACAATCCCACTAAACCAAATAGGAAAAAAAAAATACATGCATCATTTAATCACCAAATAGACCAAAAGAACATTCTTGGTTTTGCTTTCATCCTCTTTACCCAATGCTGTTAATGCATGAGAGCTACTTCTTAGTGCTTTAAAAGTCAAAATGTAGCCTTTTTATGTGTGCATGCATATGATTGCAGCGTGCCTAATTTTGCCATTTAAGGACCCCTCACACCTACTGCAGCCAATTAAAACCAAATCATCAGACCAATTTTTTAGATGGGTCTAAATTTAGGCGCAAATAACAAGATACAAAAATTAACACTCTTAATCTAAAGCATCTGGTTAATACTTCACACCTACTTGCCTCCTTTTCTTTTCCAACTCTGTCAATTTACAGGTCCCAGTTCTACAAACATTTTGTACAAATCAAATGAACTGATATATGTTGAGTTATTTACCTAAGATGAATCTTTATAGAAATCTCCCTTTTAAGGACTGATCTGAGCATCCTGAAAGCTCATATAAAGCTTCCTAGCAAGTGTCCTGTATTTTTGATTTGCAATTTTTTCAGAAAAATCCCATTCTACCATTCACGTCTTCTCAACTTTCTGGAATGTGTACTCTGTACTTAGTCACAAATAGGTAGAAATACAAAATTCTTTCTGTAGTCCAAAGAGGAAGCTGACCATTTAAAATACAATTGTTTTGGGTTGTTGGTTGTTTTTTTTTTTTTTGGTTTGGTTTATCTTTGCTTTGTTTTTTAAAACACTATGCACATTTCATCTAGTTTGAAATTTACACTCTCCAGGTGAAATTGCACTTTCTACCATGAAACCAAATAATTTCTGTATGTTAGAGCTTTCACCAAGGCAGACTTAAACCTCTGGAATTAACTCTGAAAAGAACAACAAAAAAAAAAGAACTGCAAACCTGACTATTTTCTAAGTGCAAAGCTCCTTCTTTGATGTATCCTCCCTGAAAGACACAGCGTGGTACGTGTTTTCTAAAGGACTTTTACCAAAATGAAACCAGCTACAAATAAAACTCTCCTTCCCTGAAGACAACGAGAAGACTAAACAACATACGATAGATACAAGTTGCATTAGTAATATACTACTGGGAGGCTTTTGCACACTCCAGAGGAGTATATAAGGGAGTATGGGGTTGAGGGTGGCAGGGGGGGAAGGTAACTACCCTGGGTGTGCATAGGTTTTGTGTATGAATATATACATACAATAAATAAGACACAGATGTCCTCTCTAGTTATTGTGTATCCTTAGTCAGTATTGGCTCTGATGCATATTAGCTAGTGATAATCTCAACAGAATGTTTTACAGTAGCAAATGTACGTATACAGTGCATGTAAACTATTTTAAGTTAGAAGGGCAGCAGAGGGTAAGCACTTTGTAAAAAATGCCATCGGAGCAATCGTGTTCACATCCTATGGAAAGAATCCAAGCCATTTCTAGAGCTAACAAACTGAGAGGAAAGAAGACAGAGGCTCATCTTTATTTAGACAACACATTATAAAGGTGTGGGAAAAAAAAATCAATAAAACCTAAAGTAAAAGAGAAGAGATTATGTCAAATTAGCATACCACTCAAAAAGGCATCCTTTCCCAGGTTCTCCTTTAATGGAGACAACCATTTATAGCATTAAGTTCTCCTCTACAGAAGCAAGTGTATTACTCTAGCACTAGACATTACTAAACATACACCCCAGAGAATATTAGAGAATATTAAGGGGAATGTAAAGCTATTTTACCAATAATGGTTGTATCAAATTCAGATTGTTACAATCCTCCTTAATGAAGGACAAAACAAAACAACCACAAAACCAGAACAATAAATGGCTTGCAAAGAAAATTGTCTTTGTTTTTCCTTATTTAAGTACTTAATTCACTTCTCTTTCTGCTGCTCAGTCTCTAACATAAAAGTAGTGGGCAGCTTTTACCTTGGGGATAGCAGGTATCTATTCTCACCAAAACCTAAAAACCCTTGATAAAGTCTTTGAGGACACGAGGACAAGAAGCATGCTATGCCTGCAGAGTGGCCTTCAGTGGGGAGCTCCCTGTCTGTGTGGAAGTTCACAGAGATGAGCAGGTGACAACAAGCAGGGGAGCTTAGGAGAAAGTGAAAAGGTCCTTCACAAGGTAACAGCCGACTTTTCTGCTTTCAGTGTGTACCAAATAAATATTCTTATCTTGTTTGCATTATTTTGATAATGAATAATCTATACTGTTCTTATCCTATATGATGTTGTCCTCTTAAAACCGTTGCACATGACTAATACAAAATTTTCAGTTGAGAGCCCCACCAGCTAAAAAGCCTGACCAACACCACTGGTTAAAAGGATTCTTCAAGACTAGGGAGGATATATGGACTTAACAAAAGACACACCCTCTTCATTTTTCCTCACTAGCTAGTCAAACTGCACCTAATAGAAGAAAAGTCAATTCTTACTCATGTTAGGCACAGTAGAGGTAACTCTGCCAACATTCCCAAACACTGTACTAGGAAGCTCAGACTAAAAAGGATACAGCAGGAAGAAGAAGGGCTTGGGTAGAGTAGCCAAGTTTATGCAATTTTTGTGCCATGGGTTAAACACGTTTGCCTGCTACATGCTTTGGAAATCTTGCTGGATTCCTTTTAGTTCCTGAACACCCGAGAAACGGAGGCTACCAAAAAAAATTATTTACCATTTACACAAAGATAAAAAGTTCTTCCTTCTCATCTGGATGCAGCTATCACCAGCTTTTTTGAAGCAGTGCAAGCATTTTTTACATAAAGCTAGACCTTACAACCACTCAAAAATGACAGATATTATCTAAAACATTTTCACTTTCATTAGGTTTTATTCATGTAGGAAATAAACAACTAGACTTTCGCTACATAGAAATCCATTGGATTGTCTAGGATCTTCTATAAAGAGATTTTCTGGTTGGCTGGCAACTCCCTTAGAAACTGTCCTCTTTCACAGTGTTAAAATGAGATGCAATAAACCAAGCACTCAAGATAACATCTACCTACCTCAGCAGGATAGGGACAATAACAAATACAGCTTTCATTACGATTGCAGGCTATTTTTCTCTGAAGGACCTTCTCTCACTCAGAGCATAAGATAAGTACATTGTGAGAATAAGTAAGGAGCATACAGAAAAAGCTTCTATCTGTATAGCTTCTGTCCCTTTTCAGAGTCAGAAAGTATAAAAATGAACAAGGAGAAACAGGAAGAATTAACATGCAGTTCCTATAATTTGGTCCCATCTGAAGAAGTAGATCTCATCCTAGCATCTGCCAAAGAGATTGAGGGTGGCGTGGAGCAAATCACTTAAGCTAATTTCACCTTTCATTAGCAGTGATTTTACTATTCACTACTGGTAATTAACCATGCACTCTTCACACAAGTGCAATATTCACAGGTGACGTCTCAAAGTCATTCACTCTGTTGACTGTTTTTGTGAACTTACGGTGAAGAGCTGGTACATTTTGTTAAGACTGAAGATCAAGATGTTCTAGTTGGCCACTTTTGACAGCACAGCATGGCTCTCCTTAAGGAGCTTTGAAAATGTCATTAGCCGTGTTAGTGTCTTGCACAGAAACTAGTTCTCCCAGCTGGGAACAGAAGTGAACTCTGGCCCCCAAAGAAATCCTGCTGTCACCAAAGTCTCAGCTTCACCCCTTCATCACCAACAGCAGGCAGAAAAAAAAAAAAAAAAAAGTAAGACTAAATCCAGAGTATAGAAACATTTGAGACTGTTCTATGTTTGTCACAGGGTGCATGGGACCCAAAGTCAATGGCTGCCTGCATGGATATACGTACCTCATCAGCCAAGGTGACACCAGTACCCGATCAGGCACGAACCTTCAGCTCTGACGGATATCAAGAGTTAAAAGAACAGTTAAGAGATTCTCCTTTGTTTTAGCAAATAGGTAATCAGCAAACAGAGGCACAAAGTTACTGAGAGAAAATGACTAATTTCTTTACTTACTTCTTTACTAGTAAGTTAGCAAGTCAAGTAGCTTCAGATGATACAATAAGAGCAAACTATAACCAAAACACATCACTGGGACACCTGTGGATTTGGGGCTCTTCAATATCCTCTGATCAACATGTTCTATCTTGGCAGCATTTCAGTACAAACATTGCCTGATTCTCTCTTTTTATGAATAAGTACCTGTCCTGTATTTGAAACTTCTGTTCTTGGGACTTTTGGGTGAGGTAGCTCAAGCCACATGCCTTAGCTAGTAACTGGGCAAGATTCAAAAGGCTGAAAAAAAGGTCTCTTAATTCTGATATATCTCCTGAGTTGCCAGTGAAGAATCCATGTGCTTCTCAGTGCATGTACTACTCCCTTGTGGAGAAAAAAACATGAATTCAAAAAATATCATTCAAAAGTTTGAAATGTGAAAATTCAAAACACAGCTCAGATAGGTATATGACAACGTGCAGACCACATGAGGTTACCTAATGTACCCAGATGTTGAAACAGCGCAATATGACTAGAATATATTCTTGACTGTTGAAACATGCAGCAAATTTATGGAAACTACTGCTCAGTGATGGCTGTAAGCACAGCTCGGTCCCTGGTGTACTTAACCTTGATATGAGGTTGGAAGCGGCACAGGTAAACAAATCTAACTGCCCACCTTTCTTGACAGGTGGAAGGCTCCACTCCCTCCAGGATGTTTAGCATGATGGGGAGGGGACATGGGAAATAGAGTTTTCTACACAACAAGCTGAATTGACTCATGAAAAGGACTAACAAGTTGGGGCGGGGGCACAAAACCAGACAAACAGTACATCAGCTTAGCTTCTTGTGAAGCTGCAGTTTTAGTTTCCTTGTGTCTAATTTCCTTCTCTGTAAAACAGGAATATTCGTAACATATTTCAGAGGAGTTTGTCAAAAATGTATTCAAATAAATGCCTCAGAAGCATTGAAAAAAGCATGATGCACTATATTGAGTACTGCAGTAAGGTCCATGAGGAAATTAATAATTCCAGCCTCGTTGCATGGTCTTATAATTTGAAATAAATAAAGTATAAGGCCAAATACTGAATGAAGAAGATAAAAGTGAAAAATTAAATAGCTGGTCATGAATGGTGAACACCAGTCATCCTGCATTCTAAACCACACACTGGTCCTATTAAACAAAACAAACAAACATAAAAAACCAACAAACAGATAAGACTATTTAATTAAAACTTATATTAAAGCCCAATTGTACTCAGCGTTTTTCCACAGAAAGTATGAAAAGACAATAATAGATAAATTCTGCAAATGATGCCAAAGCTCCCTGTAAAACTAATAATGCTGAGAAGGCTCACAGTTGGTGACACTCGCACTGGCTAGACTGGCTACCTTGCAAGACAGGCTCACCTGAACAACTTGCACTTTAGAACTCCCAAAATACAAAGCTAGACACAGTGAAACAAACAACAGGCTACAGTACAGTTCTACAGACCTACAGTATAGATGTAATGCAAATCACAGAATCACAGAATGGCTGAGGTTGGAAGGCACCCCTGGAGATCATCCAGTCCAACCCCCCTGCCAAGTAGGGTCACCTAGAGCACGTTGCGCAGGATGGCATCCAGGCGGGTTTTGAATATCTTCAGAGAAGGAGACTCCGCAGCCTCTCTGGGCAACCAGTTCAGAGTACTGAGAATAATGAGAACCTGTTCAGAGTGCTATAGAATGAGATCAGACTGAGCATAATGCTACAAAAACAACAGAAAACAAGCCCCCATATAAGGCTATAGCTAAGAGGATGAACATGACTTTTTGGTGCACAAATGATGGGAACGATAAATAGAGGAAGGAGGTGACATTGCATAGTATTAATGTATTACTGATCTGGTGCTTCTGTCTATGAAATTCTGCAATGAAGAGTAAATTTCATGGGTCCACTTCAGCAAGAGATTTTACAAGCTTCTGCAGCTGAGCCCTCTTGCCTTTATCAAAGCTGGTGTTCTCAAGTATAAGATTCCTGCTTATCAGCTGTGACTGCAATCAGAAGAGAAGACTAACTCAGCCTGGTTACTTATTGTTGCTGTTTTGCTTGCTACATCAACAAGGTTGAGTATGATTAGCTGGCTGACAAAAAATAATAATAATAATAATAATTAGTATGTATAGAGAGAAATTTAGTTGTGAAACTCAAAAACATTTGGAAACTGATGATTAAAGTGTTTTGCTGGTTTCCAGATGTAAATACACTCTGCCATGTGTATCACTGCCACAGGGATATTATAACATGCCAGGCTCTAGAAAAAGTAAATCATCAACAGATAGCAGTAAAGTGTGCAGGCAAAGAGGTAGCTGAAGAGAGTCTTAGTGCATGCTCTCAAGTTTTTCATTTGCAAGGTCTTCTGTGTTTCTGGATGCATACTTCTGATAATATACTGTTTTGGCTTTCTCTCTCTCTCTCTTTTTTTTTTTCTTTTTCCCCTGGGGAATTTCACTGCAATTTCCTTATTTTTCTTGTTTACCAAAACTTAGAAATCTTGTGCAAATATACTATCTTGCGTGGAAACAAGGAAGACTTCTTTCACTTACATTTTGGGGATACAAAGATGATAACTGTTTCCCAGCTTATAGAAATCTCTATCACATGCCATTAGAAGCCCATTATGTACTTTGGTTCAACATTTATCAACCAAGATAAATCAGGAATTAATATGAACCCAGAGGAATATAAGCCAGATAAATTATTCATTTAAAAAGAATAGAGAAATGGAGAAAAAATGGTTGAAACAATTACAAAAAATTAACCCCATGTCAAATGCTAAGAAATTTTATACTGAGTAAAGTAAAGGTTGGTAAAGCATAAAAATGCTTTAATGAGGTAAGCTAGCTCAGTTGACAGAAAATAAAATTCAATCCATTAAAATCCATCATCAATACTATGCTAGAAATCATAGTTTTGCAGGTAGGCAATTTTTTATTTTTATTTTTTATAGAAGACAGTCAGCAGGTAAGGATGTTGACCTAGACTGAAATTCCTATTCAGAGACATTCCAACTATAGAGAAAATTATCTTTCAGAGGAATGAAAACAAGATGCATTTTGCTATCTAGGACCCATGTGTTTCAGAAGCAGAAGTAACATTCAAGCAGGACAATTTCACTCTTTGAATCCGTCAGAGTCTGACTGAACTGATAAAATCAGATTCTGAGATGCGTGTTTGCTGGTTGCGAGCTGACCTACACGTTATTTTCCACTTTTTGCAGCTTAGTCTCAGATGCTTTTATCTGAAGTGTTAAGCCCTGAGAGTTCTAATAATGACTTTATCTGCTTAAAGCCTCTTGTTCTTTGTTAATTTTTTCTTCCATGGCAAAATAACAACTTTTTAAAAATAAGCCAAATTAACAGCTTATTGGAACTCTTGAGGAACTCAGGTAATCAGAGTAGTGTGGTTAACATAAGTATTATTATGCAAAAAGAATAAGGAGAGGTGGTTAATCTAATAAAGGAATTAGGCTCTAGATGCAGCAAAGTACTTAAATATACCTTACAAGGTAGTCCTAAGTGTTATCCTGTCACCATAAAGTCTTTAGATGCTCTGGAGAAATCAGGCTGAGATAAAGGATGTGGGTAAAGGAAGTGGTTTGACAAATTGAAGCAAATAAAGACACTGAGTCTGACAAGACAACAGTACACAGAGAAACACGTTGCACATAGATTGGTACATGCTGACGTGGCCAGTATACACCAGCAAAGTAGTTGTCAATGGTAAAATTAAATCACATCTTGTACATTGCAAGTACAGTACTCACATACATAGCCTCTTTCGTCTCCTGGTCTGATCTGTACTCAGGACCCTCTTGAAGCCAGTAAGACAACTTGATGGTGCAAATGCAATCATACCAAAAACATCTCATTTGCAAAGAATATAGAGAAAGCCTTATTTACTTGAGCAGCAAAGGACCTCAGAAGTAACCCTACCTTACAGTTTTAAAGATGTCTTTCGGCCAACACAGCTCTCTGAGCTGCCCACAACAGCTCCATGCTGGCCTGCCATCTTGTGGGTGGCACTTCTGGCTGTTTCCAGCTCAGACACCTACAAACCCCCAGCACCAGCCGCTGAAGCAGTTGAACCCCTGCAGTGTTTGGAGGGTCCCACTGGGGAGCAGCAGGAGGGTGCTGCCATGCAGTGTGCAGGGTCCAGGGCAAGAGGACATGGCTGCTGAGGAGACCTGGGCAGGCCCAGCCACCGCGGCCTAGGTACGGGTGGGGACAGGGCTGGCCCCAGCTCGAGCCCTGAGGCAAGGCCAGGGTGGCAAGGGAGGGCACAGGCTGAAAGCCCCCGTGCGGGCTCCTGATGGCCCATGCTTACACTGAGCTGCTTGCCCAGCAGCGTGACACACTGAGGCACCGTGTTCAGCATGGGGGAGCCCCAGGGAACCCCGAGGACAGGAGGCGAGGAGCAAGAAGAGGCCGCAGGGCCTGCAGGTGCCCCCAGGAGCCCAACAGGTCCTGGTGCCCTCTCCCATCGGGCTTTCAGCTCTGCTCAGCTCAAGCATTTGCCTGCATGTTTGGCTGTCACTTAAGCCTCAAATGTGGAAACTGGGCAGTGACTGATCCAACACGTCCCTTACACAGGTCAGGAAAATAGGCACTTCACAAAATGCTTCCTTTGTTTGTTTATTTTAAACAATGTTTTCCTTGTAGATAACTCCATGGTTGATCAAATGCTTGCCTAAGAGTGATTAAACTTGTTTTTCATCTCCTGCTTGTCTCCCATCTCTTATAAAGAAGTCACCACCCATCAGGTTAGCAGTTTAAGTTAGGTGAATTCACTTTCTATTTGGAACTGTGCCTGTTTCAGAAGGGGAAAAAAAAAAAAAAAAAAGGGAAGAAAGTAGAATAAGAAACTTGAGTCCATATTTTCATGGCTGGGACACTGACAGGGAGACCAGTAGACTGGTATAGGGTGGGGAATTCCAGATTCTGGTTCATGCTTACAGGACTATCTCCAGGTTCTTCTCAGTGACAACTGAACCTAAAATCTGTAAATGGTTGTGAAAGCAAGACAGGAAAACAAGATTCCCCTCTCTCACCACCCCTCAAGGTATAGGTCTTAATTGCTGGACTACAGAGACTTTCTTACTCTCCTCTGTTCTTCAGTGACTGCAGATCATTAGGCAAAACACATTACTTGGAGAACTGTTCTATTGTGTACCCCATTTCGATGGAAAGAAGGAAAATCTGCTCCATTCTTTCAAAACAAACACCAATGTTATCTGTCTTGGGAAGGGTTCTAGTATCCACACCTGTAAGTAGAGAAGTTTCTGACATCTGGAGAGTAAGATTTGAGACATACTCTCATGCTTTGCATTTTCTCTGGCTTTTTGCCCAACATTCATGGTTTTCTACTTGCTTTTCTGAACCATTCAGATACTACAGTGCTGTTTGTGATGTTAGATTCTGTTCTTCCCCTACCTTTAAACAGGGAATATCCGAGTGTGGGCAATATCCAACTCATTGGCATTCTAGCCATTTTTTAAATTATTGTTCCTAGCATTGCGAGTATTTTCTGTTGTCTCCAAGTCTCTCATTCCTTATGTATTTTGTATGCCCACCAGTTTTAGCAAGGTCTAAGACTGTAGATGAAAGTCACTCACATTTTATGGCGTAATAAAGTGTTAGCCCTTTTCACTATGCAAAGGATAGAAATGATCACCAGTAGCAAAATAAAAGTAAAAACTAATACTATCCATGGTAATTTTTGCCTCTTTAGGGATTCTGATGCCTTTTTCTAGCAAACAAAGTCAATTTACTAAAATGTCTGAATGGACTATTTGGCATATATACAGTATTTACCATGCAACATTCAGCTTAACAGTGAAGCAAAAAAAGTCCCATTTTCTTTAAATCTCAGTCTATAAACAGCTGATGCCACCTAAGCCCATCTTTTCAAATGTTATCAAATCTATCCTGCCTGATATACAATGCTCTCTTATCATGCCAAAATAGTCTCCAGTATCAATAAGTTGGGCTATAAACTGACCGGCAGGAGAATCACATTGATGACTATTTCCTCAGGATAAGGCAATTGTCAAGCATTCACTCTGCGTGAGAACAGAGAACTAATGATGGGAATCTGCAGCATTCTCTGCTTGCAAAACAGATGTTCTTATATTTGTAAACAATGTTTTGCACTTTCCCCTTCTCCCTTCTATTTAACTCTAATGTCTTATTCGTAAGATAACGAGACATCAAGAATATTGTTTTTATTTCCATGACAAACATAACTTAGAGGGGAATAATAAATCTAATTTAATTTGGTTTAGCATACAAATTTAACTACTGTCTGTATAGTTCATCATTAGACCTTCATCTATATCCACTCTTTCCTTTACAGGTTTATAAAATTAACTAGATTTGCAACTACTAAAACTATCGTAGCTCACATCACCCACAGTGCCATCATACTACCAGCAAGAGAAGCTTTGACAGCATTGAGACACATGAACAGTAACTGCCAAACCCCACAGATTCTAGTTTGTGGCATTACTATTGCCTTCTTCTGTCACAGAGAGAGAAGTTAACATGAGCTGTATCTTCTCTGAGGTGCTAAGCATCCCCCGCAATACGTATGATGCTGAGACAGTCCAGTTGCCTATCTGCAGAGGCACTCCTAGGGGCTTTCACACACTGGTTGGATGGTTATTTTTGAGCCCTCTTTCATGGTATGTGAAATGCAAACTGGCACAGCAAATAGTTCTGACCCATTATCACAATACCCCTTAAACCACAGAGTTCATCCTAAAATCAATCTTACTATTTTTTCAGGTACAAACAACTCCTAGGCTTATAAAAGGAAATGACACCAGAAGGTTACAAGTCACTTTCTCTTCCTGAAAAGGAATGAACAATGGGTAAGAGAATGCACTGGAAAAAAGCATGAATGTTCATTATGTTTGAAAGAAAAAAAAATCAATTTAACCTGGTTGATATCAGCCTCAGAAACTGACTGACAGACTGCAGTCAAAACATATCAGTTTCTGAAATCAGAATCCAGTGGATTTCTAAATGGATTTCTTATTTCTAAGTAGAGCTAATTCAATTATCTGACAGGTGAGAAACTACCACCTTAACTGCATGCATTTTGTTGGTGCTAAATAGAACACTGATGTAAACATAGGAGAGAATAGAGATATTGATATGAAGGAAACTGGAAAAGCAAGAATGTTAGAAATGTCTTGAGAAAACAGGCAAGTGAGATGTCACTGGGAAATGAAACTCAATGCAAAACTGTGCAGTGAAAGGAGAAGAAATGCTGGGAAGAAACAGCATTGACAGTAATTTACACATATTTAGAACTCAACATAATGAGGAAGCTAGAGGAAAGAAATGCCGGTGTAGCCTTCTGTCTAAAAGACACGGCATGTCAGAATCAAAGGGAAGGAAAGCCTTGTAATAGATAGCAGTAAATAGTGCCTAAGAAGATGACATAACAAAGCCAGTTAGGAAGAGTAACATGTTGTTAATGGTAGAGGAAGGTCTGCTCCTGCTGTTAATCTATGTTACTTTTGCTTCCTCCCTCACCCAGCAAACCCACTGACACTCTGTTGAACTTCTGTTCAACATGCGTTCTTGAAACAGGGTTCTAGCCTGTTTGGAGAAAGCTGCTGTTTTCATACCTCATCAGGAATGCACCAGCCAGGGAAACTCCCATTGGGCAGTTACTGTGCAGTGAGCATAGCCCTTAGATGTGCCTTACCATGCATAGTGTGAAGACTGAACAGGAAATAAAACAAAAAGAAAGAACAACAACAACAAAAAAAAATCCAAATCAATGGAGAACATTAAGATAAGTGCTTGTTTTTAAGGTGTAATGATCAAGGAGAAAATCACTTGATTACAAGTACCGGAACATAAGTTAGAAAATCAAAGAAATTTCCTAGATCACAGGTAATTAAAACTAGCTTGATTAGAAAAGAAAACAGATACAATACGTTCCTTATAGTAGCACAGTATAAATTTCAGAAATGTTCATAGCATGTTCCCTGAGGAAAACAAACCAATTGGAAAATTCAGCCTTGGTAAGATATAAGTGTAGTCCAAACAGCTTTTCTGTTTCTAAATCATAAGGTTCACAATTATACAAACCCTGCTTTAGCAATATTCTTTCTCTGATGTTTTGCAGTATAAAGGCAGGCATCTCTGGTTATCTTTAGAGATGATACGAGTACTGTGCACAATGAAATAGCCAATGTTCAACTTCTTAATTAGATCCTTCTGTATTTAATTTGTGGATGATAGTAAGAGTGGTTCTGTGACCTTCTCATTTTGATGGATATAAGAACCCACTTGTAAAGCTTTTTTGGCAAATTATGTTTTGTGCAATTTCTATCAGGATGTTTATGTACCACTGACAAAGCAGATACTAACAACAAAAAGGACAAACACAGGCAGTAGTGTATCTTCCCATCATCTCCTGCTAGTAGTGACAGCTTTTGCTGTGATGAAAAATGTAATGGGATATATAGGTAATACTGGATTTCTTGTTTATATTTTACATCCTTTACTTGTTCAGTCAAGTGTACTGAAGCCAAGATGAAACAAAAAAGACTGATCCAGAGAGTTCGAATTTATCTGTTTTTCTTTTTCCTCAAAGTCCTGATTTCTCCCAAATATCTATGAGAGAAGAGTAGAGCAGAAAAGAAAAATAAGACAATGTTATTTCTTTGCCAAGAGCCAGTCTCTAGACCACAGAATTCTTCTTTAGAAGGTAATATTGCTATATTTCATATGTGGTGCAATAAGAAAAGCAATTTCTATAGGCACTTTCATGGATTCAGGTTGAGTTTTGAAGTTCCCACTGATATGAACAGAAGTCATGCCAGTAAATCCCAATAATGTCCATTGGAAAGCAGGAAAGAAAACAATAAAAAAGAGTTGAATGAGAATGAAACAAAACTACTGTGAATTCCAGCTCTAACTAACCAAAATACTTACTGCTGCTTCTGTGACCCAAGGCACGTGGGTCACAAAACTCACATGAAACCACAACCCCTATCGCGCTCCTGTGTCCAAAGCTCTAAACCATGGAAGAGATTAAAAGAGGTGGCAGGTTTTTTTGTTTGATTGATTGTTTTTTTAAGGAGGAGTAAGGTGTGAAAAGCAAGGTTGGACCGCCCTGTGGAAAAGAGGCAAGGAGATTAAAGCAGCAGATATGTTTATCTGAGTCAGCCCTGGCTAAGATTGCAAAATAACTTCATAAATGATTCTCTTGTACGCTATTTATATGGAAGAGGCTGAGTAACAAAATGAGTAAAAATGCTTTAAGCCAGCTCTGTGCTATATTTTGTAGGCTTGCTAAGGACTCAGTATGGTCTTCCTATAAATCAATGGCTTCTCAGACATGGGAAATGGCTTCCACATTTCCCCCCGTTACTGAATGCCTGCTCTTCCTTGGATCATGTGCTGCTGCCACTTTTCCTGCAACGGTTCAGGAACTCATTGGATCCCCTGCCCATTGCCAAGTTGATTCAATTAACTGAAACAGCAGAAAACTCATCTGCCCAAAGGGAAAGGAAACCATGTCGCACTGGGACAGCAGCCTGAGCTGGTTCAGAGAAGAGCCCAATGCGTTGTCACTGGGGAGGGAGCGTGACTGCCCCTTTTGGCAGCAAAGAGTCATTAGCCTACCTCAGCTGTACATACCTTCAGCGAGCAGTGAACTCATCAGATCAGTGATACCCCTAGCCAACAATGTGTTCTCTAAGGGCCTTTTCATTCATCTTAAGGCTCCTTTACGTGGAGAAATACAGGTGAAGCTGTAAATCAAATCAAGCTCAAAGAGCTTCTGCAAGCTTTAATCAAAACACAGTGACAAAGGCAGTCACAAGGTAGGCAAGAGCTTATGCCCTTGGCCTTGATGTGCAAAACAGGAAAACTCACTGGCAACTACTTTGTGCTTCTCTCTGAACACCCTAGGAACTCAGTGGAGCACAGCTACTGAAATAAGGACTGAAAACTACCCTGTGCCTTTAAGCCCTGTCTTTACCGTGAACTGGGACATCTGTTCTGTGTCTCCCCCTCTACATTTACTAAGCTCCGCAGTACCCAGAGTGAGGCAGGTGTTTCCTATGTATTAAATGCTATGTATTTTAAGTAAAATTCCTAAAACATACTGGGTTCGAAGTAGGAGAAATGATACTTTATAAAACAAAATTGCTATTTATTCCTCAAAGCTTTCTTTCAAGATAAACACACTCAGCATATCAAATGATAAATTGTTATCTATGAAACTAATTCCACAGGGTTATTCCACAGCCTAAAACTGCAAGTTCTTTACTCACACATTTGGGAACAACAACCAAAAAGACAAAGGAGATGAGATTTTAAAACAAAACTCATTTTAAGGGTTAAAACTAAAAAAAGAACTAAAAAGAACAAAATATAAAAGATATACAGTGATTTGCATAATATATAATGTATATAATGTATAATGTGTATAACACAGCAATTAACTGAATGCACCAGTTGCACCATTGCCATTTTCTTGCACGTTTCTATTTCATGAAATGGCTTGTTTTCATTCTTATTCATGCCAGCACTTAAGCATGTACACTGAGTTTAGCAAATGCTAAAATGTTCTCTTGAATTGCAAGCTGGAAGTACTTTCCTGTCGTTTTGTTAAAATCACTACAGCAAATTAAGCAGGATTGCAGCACAAAATATACATACATAAACATTTCATATATTTAAAAACTAGACACATCTCATTGAAGTAACACCTATGGATACTAAAAGCCATGCACACATGTGGCCAAATGGAGAATGCACAAATTCACTCCACCAGGCAAGGGAGTGGAATCACCAAAGAAAGCTGCTGTAAGAATTACCCTGCCATTGCTCTTCTTAAAAGTCATGCTCCAAATGGCCTATGACAGCTGCAGGGAGGTAATCCAATTATTCAATCTAAAGTTGCTCCTGTTACAGTGAGAAATTCTGTGCATGAGAAAGGTTTGTGAGAATGGTAAATAAAATGCAGAATGGCCTTGGAAAATATCAGCAGAGTTACAGACCACCATGAGGGAAATGGCCCTGAATGCAGAGACTTTAGATCCTGCAGTATTCAAATATAACTCCTCACTATTCCTCCTCCCACAACACTATTGCTGTCAAAGTCCGATCAATTCATGGATGAAGAACATCCATTTGAAGGACAAGATGAAAATTTTGCCAGTAGTTAGAGAAAAATGCATGCTGGAGGACTTTCAGACCTCATGAAGTTTACTGTGGTTGAACCAAACTCCAGATCTGGAGTTTAGAAGTGTTCCTGGATTCCTCTCCCACACTAAGCTAACACATCCCCCAGATATGCTTTCTGCTATATCTGACTGGCTGAAAAATCTATCCCATACTAACTTACCAGTCTTTAACCATGTGATGACAGGATTGTTTTCCTGCTCAGTTTTAGAAATGAATCAATATCACAAAAAGTTGGAGGCTGTCATCTACAGGACTTAAAAATTGCGTAGAGGCATGGAGACAGTAAGGAAAGATGTTGCAGGTAAAGGTGGCAATCCCAATGTGAGATAGCGTAGAGAAGGACTGGATTTCATCCTTGTGCTTATTACAGAGAAAATAGGGAGGTCACTTTTTGAAAGTTTTTCCCACATGGTCAGGAACAGCACATTATTTTATGGATGTCCAGCTTTGTTCATTAAGTTGTGACTAACTGCTTAACACCCCAAAGTATGAACTGAATAAAACTGGGGCATAAAAAAATAAAAGTGGGACACATCTGATCCGAGCCTAAGGTCCTCCTTGCTAAACAGAAATGTTGTTGTCATGGTGGATTTGTGTGCGTAAGTCTAGAGGAAAGCTTTGGTTTGCGTTCCAGCTTCACCTTTTTAAGAGCTGTGAAGCTGCTAAGACACAGGGTCTTGACAACCTCTAGTTAACAGTCGGAGGAAAACCATCCCACTGCCCCAGTCCCTTATGTGAAGTGGGGTAAGAAAAAGTGGTTTAGGAAGCTGATCATTATTGCCAGTGAATTCTTAGTTGCTGCTTTTCAGATCCACTTTTTCTCCACACTATGTTTCTGGGTAATAGTAGACTCTGTTGTCAGTCATACACAATAGTTGCCTTCCCCCTCCAGACATCTGGGCCCTAACACTTCAAAGCTGCACATTGGAATGAAAGATTAGTATACCAAGATACATATATTATAATGTGACATCAATGTTTTTAAACATACACAACAGTACTGAAGTCCCATTTCAGCTGCCGATTACATATTTATGATCATAAAGATGTGTCACTGTGGTTTTAGTTTTAGCATGTTCCTCAAAGATGTAACACATTTTGTTATAAATCTACTTACACTATACTGTAGACAATTTACATCATTTGCCTTTTTGCAAATTTATGGGAGGTGCTACTGTGAAAAACAAGCTCATTGTGCAGACCAGTGTCCCTGACCCTTTTACATAACACCATTTTTATCTTTCCACATAGCTTCCAATTTAATATCAGAAAAAATAAAAGATATATGCAGCTACCATAGTTCAGATAAGGCAATGTTTTCCTGACCCTCAAAGTCATAGTTTGTTTGATAGGTTAACATTTCAATCTAAAAGATTTTTCTCTGTGCTGGCCTGAAAAGATATTTGATACAAAATTGAACAGACAACACATCTTGTCTTTATCCTCCTGAAATTTTCTTATGCAATCTCTAAAATTCTGATCTAAGGTTCTATTCAAATACATTAGGTGATATATATACAATGGCATATGCTGCTGAATTATGCTTCATAAATGTTTTCTTTGTTATCTTCATACCCACTTCACTTTTGGCTCCATACACCTCAGGATTAGTCAGGCTACATTAAGTAATTTCAGATATGGAGATGTTAGGCTTCCTGCTAAGATAGGAAAGTTCTGTGATTAGAGTGTAAGAACGTGATCGGGAAACCTGCTTCAACAGGCAATGATGCTATAGATTTTCTGTCAATTGCCATCTAAGCTCTTGAAAGATAAAATCAGAAAGCTGGTTAATGATAGGCATGTGCTTTAGCATTTTCCTGCATAAGGCTTCATATCAGTTCTCCTCATCTGTAAAATGGAATCAACATAATTTGTTCATAGAGTTACAAGGGTGAATTTTCAGAGTCTTGTTCTCATTTATATGGTTATTTCATGTTTCTTTAGAAAAGTTGAGGGTATATGGGTTATTTCCATGCCCGTTAAGACTGCTGCACACCACATGTATAGAGGTCATTTTTGTATAGATTAACTGGGTCCTAACAAATATGACCTCACGATATCTTCATAAACCAAAGTAAACTGTCTCCATGTCCAAGAAGGAATATAACGTGAGTCTTCAGACTATTAGGCTGATGACTTTTGAAAAGCTATGAGTGGTTGCTCTTTTAAGGCTCACCTGTTCTTCTCATCCTAACTCAGAGTGTCCTCTAAAGTTCTTAAAATCCTAGTATTCCATTAGCCTTGCAGAAGAATTTTAGCACTGAAATGCTTGGATGTGACGTGTTCTTACAAAAGACATGAATCTGAACTGCATTTGGACTAGCACCTTTCACACATCTACAGATATGAGTTTGCATATACAGATACATAGAGGGTACAGATATGTCAAAGGTGTGTGGGCACATAACATACACACACACATACAATTTCCAAGTGAGTGAGAAGCAAAAGGGAAGCTTCATTTCAGATTTTGACATCAGCTGGAATTGTGAGAAAAATCAGGTCATCCTAAGTTCCTTCCTTACCAGCTTACATACTAATTGTGAGCTAAGGAGATCTTAACTGCTAAGACATTACCAAGTAGTACATTACAGATTTAATCTGATATTTTGAAAGTCTCCAGCAACATTATTTAAAGATAAGCATTCAAGAATGTACTTTCCAAATCTTTCTTCTCTTTATAGAGGGACTTTATAAATGAGCACAGTTTCTGTAGCAAATTCACATCTGAGCTATCCATATATACCCATTCTATTTGTTATGGTGTCCGTTGCTCCAGAGCAAAAGATCAGAGAAGGACCTTGGCCGTCAAGCCCAGTCCTCCAGAATCTCATGGAAGGAACCGATTTTTAATACAGAGACTCTGGAGAACCTGTTTCACCTCCAGAACACTTTCCATCACTCAAAAACAAACATAACATTTATAATAGACCACAAACAGACATTTGCTACACCAATATGCCGGGAAAGATCACAGGCACTGTTGTGTCTTCCATCCCTGCAATACAACATGAAAAACTATGGTCCAAATCTGAAGTTAAAGAAAAATCAGATAAATCATTATGCATAATGTCACTACCCATAAATAATGTCCTGGGAAAGTAATGACATCAGTTTTGCATCATTGAAAGTACTCTCACTGTACAGCACTGTTTTACAGTGATGTGACAAATCTTGCCATTGTCTGCTCTATTTCAACTGGAAAAGCCCACTTTACTCAAACTTTAATTGTTTTTTGATCTGTAAACTTTCCTGCTTTCCTGTTTTTTTTCTAGTGTAGAAATATGGATCAGTTTGGACATTTATAAGGAGGGAGAGAGATACACGCATCATAAAATTAGCTCATATCTGACAACCTGGCAAATATTACGGCTTATATTAAAAAAAAAAAAAAAAAGTTTATCATGGAAAATGATGTGTCACCATTGATGTATAACGGACAAATGATGAAATGCTTGAATTAAAGCAGCAAGGGAATGCTGGCCTGAGATAGGTTCTAGACAGCTGCTTCACCTCTGTCCCTTAACTTCAGCTTTTATATTTCACACTACCAAAAAAGCAACATTATTTAGGTTAGGTTTTTTTCACTGTTATTTGTAACTTTATTCTGTAGGTCAGCTGTTGTAGCTTTAGATCCAGCAATGTGTATAATCACTTTAAGGAAAGTTGGATTTTATCATGATATTATATGAGGAACAAAGTGATATGTCATAAGTGATAAAAGAGAATATGATAAAATAAGATGTACAGAAAGGATTATTCTCCTTTGCAAGACATAGAGTTCCTGAATCTCTGATCAATGATGAAGGATTAAAGTATACTATCTTCAAAAAATGCCGGCTTAAGTAATGCTCTGGCTGTGCAATAAAGAAAAAATATTGCCTGAAACAGTAATAGTTTCTCCATTTAACTGATTTTCTCCATACCACTGCAAGTAAAAAAATAAATACAGGTAAACTGTACCAGTCCAATCAAAGTATATTATTGAAATGTGTATGTACTAAGAAGTGAAGAACATCTTATTTATTTCATATTGTTGCAGAATTCTTCTCTACCATACAAAGAATGCAGTACTATAAAAGAATTTTAGGATATTAGGAGGACCTGATATTGAAAGGGAAAGAAAATATCTTACTAAAAATTTACCATGCTTTATTTTCACTTGTATAGATGGATTAAAATATAGCCATCTTCCTGAAGTGATATATGTGGAATATGCTTTCAAAAGTTACCTGTAATACTACTGCACTGGAATTGGAATTATGATGAATAAAAGTGGACCAAAATCACCCAAATAATGATTGGAATGATTAATGCCGCACTGAAATTAAACCTTACCTTAATATCTTGGATAGTAGTTATTTTCTAGGACAAAGGGCAAACATAAATCATGTGCACTAGGAGACCATCACAAATAAGAACCGGAGACCATTCTACCGTCTTAAGTGCTTTAGGAAGGATAGAATTGTTGGGTCTGCCCTATCGTCAGAAAACCATACATTGATTTGTTTCAATGACACATTCCAAAAATACCAAGGAGAAATGGCATAGCTCACCTGAGATACTATTCCAAGCTAAGAAGCTTAGTTGCCCAAACCAATGGCAGTTGGTGAGATCAACAAACATTGATTTTTTTTTTTTTTACTGCAACCTAAAGTAAATACATGTTCCTCACATCTTTCTCTAAAAAACTAGTTAAGCAAGGAAAACAACATTTGTCTCAAAAGTTAGTCTTGCCTTCTCTCATATTCTAGAAACTTCAAGTAAAACTGCTGATTTGAGACAGTATACAGTATACTCCATAGGTATACAGAGAAGCACCAGGCCAACCCTGTTACCATCGTTGTTTAGTATTGTTATTTCAAGAATGCTAGAATTTCAAGAATATATATATAAAATCTGGTGTTGCCCCTATAAATTTGAACTGCTTTGAACTGCTAATTTAGAGAAGTCAGTTTGAACAGACTGAAATATTTATACAGGATGAGCATGTTCCAAAGCATGCAAATGACTATGAGCTCCTTTACACCCACTGTACACTCAGATGATGTCTTTTCTTATCTCCTTAACTCTCTTCCCATTTTGCTTCTTTATTCAGATTCTTCACATGTTCTCTCTAATCATTAGAGTATTAAAACATTGCCCAGTCATAAACAACTTTGTAAGTAGAGTTACTCACTTCTAGGACAGACTCTAGAGATGAAAATGAGCCAGTAATGTCCCTTGAAGTCATATGAGAGTCTTCAGCTGACAAAAGAATAGGTATTATTTATTAACATGTGTCCTCCTACAAGCCTCTTTTCTGGAATAGTCAGAAAAGATATGCAAAGGAAGCCCCAGATGATGGATGCCCTGCAGGGACTCAGGCAACAGTTTTCAGCATTGTGTTCTCAAACTATTTTTCAATGCTAAACTGAACTGAACTTCCCTATCACCTTCCGCCACGGAAAGGATGTGCATTTATATCAGGTATTGCTAGGTAAGAGCATGGCCAGTAGAGATCATTCATACCATTTTACCACAGCAGAGTCCAAATTTCTGTTTGCACAAATGAAAAGCTAGAGCTCTATAAACAGTTGGAACCCATTCTCTATTACACACATGTTGCTTCACATGGTAGAGAGGAAAAAAGTTAAAAGATAAAAGGATGTTTTTCCTCAGTTTGAGTAACCAGAAAGTACAATACCAGGATGCAATCAGAGTGAAAGAGAGCCAGTGAAAGAGAGAGCTGCTGGTAGCAGCTTGAATATCCTGTATGCTACTGACATGGACGCCAAGGAGAACCTGACAGAAAGCTAAGATGTACATTTTTTTTTTTTAAGGGGGCAGTTTAAAAACAGCAACAACAACAACAAAACAAACATAACAAAATAAAACAAGCAAACAAAAAATACAAGCAACAGCATTTATTCACATGGGAAGACTACTGCAGCAGCATTCCTGCCCATTCTTGCTGAATCAAGAGCTAGATTTGATCTTCAGTCCTGAAAGCCCTCCATATACAGAACCTCCATGCATATCAAAAAGGTGGTTTGAAAAGACACACCAAGTTTGAAAAACAAGACTTGAGGCTGCCTTGTTTATAAAATAACATGCTTCAAAAAAGCCTTCACATAACTAAAGTGGAATTCCTTGGTTGCCTGCGTTTTTCACAAACAGGATGTTGTTCAGATGCTGCTCAGTGGTAACACTGCAATTCATCAATTAAAAGGAGTTGGTGCCATCAACCTGAGTGTTATTTTGCAATGCGTGAGCAGCCGCTCTGCTCTAGTTGATTACAGAAGCTGAAGATTTTGCCACCATATTGACTCTCCATTTCCAGCATTTCAGCCTTAAGTGAATATTGAGTCATTTCTCAGGAACTGCAAGAAACAGCTAAGCAGATGTGCTCAGTCAGCCTTGTCAGCTTTTCCCTCATGTAAATCCAAATGTATCAAAGTTTGATTAGCACTGTAGAGGAAAAAAAGACCATCTGCTAACAAACCAAATGCATGTCCGATTGCAAAAAAGGAGCAATGATCTATTAGATACCTGCACTATAAGGGGAAGTTTAAACAAATATACACCCTAAATAATATGGAAAGCTGTGAAAACAACGTATCAAAGGTGAAATCACACAATCAGAACACTTTTTCTTACAGCCCATTTTTGTCACATGTAAAAATACAGCAAGTACTGCTGTTGCATCCAGTTTTCAAATCAGATTAAAGAAATCCATTATTCGCTGGATAAAATGATCATGATTATTTTTTGTAGTTAATCCTAAACAATTTAGATTAAATTCCTAAGCCTGTGTATCCTTAAATTCCTGTGGAAAGACTTTTGGAACACACTTTATAGCCATCTGCTTAAGTCGATGATGTAAGGTCACATTCAGTAGAATTCTTCAATGAAAGATAAAAAAAACCACCATCTTTTCACAAGTCTTGATGCTTTTGAAACGTTGATTTGGGGTGGACAGGAAGATGAAAAAGAGGCCCTTGCATCACTTTTGTTTCTGTTTATCCAACAGCTATTGCTCCAAACAGACCGTTAGCAAAACACAGAAGTTCGAGTGATATTTCATTGATGCCTGCAATATCCATTACTTCATGAAATAAATGACCCTGAGAAATGTCAGTTTATACATTTTAAAACAAGTTTTAATTTAGGCCTGTTGTCACAGTACAGAGCAATATCATAATTAATGATGTGAAACTGGTAGCTAAGATGTCATTACACATGAGGATGTCACAGTGAATCAAGTTAAACTAGCTACTAAAAAAATTCAGCACTGGAATATTAGTTGTTATACACACAGTATATCAAATAAATCTTTGACAAGCTACAAAAAAAGGTATGGATTAAATATGATATGGGATGAGCAGATTTGGTACAAAGCTGGCCCAGAATCTCAAAATGCCAGCAAATCAAGGCCTGTGGATAAGTCAGGCTATTTATTTGCTAGCCTGACCTATTTTTTTTACACTTATCATTCTTTGGAATACCATACACAAGAGTCTCTCTGTCAGAGCAAAAGACACAGTTAATTCATCAGAGTTCTGATGTAATTTCTAACGAGCCTGCATACCTCCTGAAGATGTGTTTCTGAGCATTTTTAGGAAGTGCTCTGAGCTGCTCAAAACACCTTTCTCCTGTTATGGGCTGGCTTCTTCTAGATCAAATTAGCATTTACACCTAGGTAAAGACAGATTTAAAAATACTTGCAGTTGTTATTTTTCATTACAGAAACATATGTTGGCTGCATAAGTTATTTCTTATCTAAACATCCATGAACAATACCATTTTTTAAGAGAGCATAACATAACAAACTGTGTAATACACTGAAAGTGTAGTATCTGCTGGATGTGGTTAAGAGTCACATAGTCCATTCCCTTGTCATCCTGTGGGTTGTAGGAGGCATTGGGCACACTTAGCCAACAGAAAGTCCAAGCCCTAGGGATGGTGGTGGAATTTACACTTGGAATCTGTTACTTCCATAAAAATAATTTGTGGTTTGCCATTATTCCACCTCATTCAGTTTATCTTCACTCAAACAATACACATTATTCATTGACTGACTGGAACAGAACAAAGCCATTTAAAAACAAACAACTACAAAACCTCCAAGTCTCCCTTATTGTATATGCATTAACTTATGGCAGGAGACAATTACCTGCCTGCAACTAGCACATTCTGATGCACAGCCCTTTTCTTTTCAACAAATAAGTACATATATGAGCTATTACTGCTCTCATAAGTATTTTTTTTTTCCATTTCATAAACATTTTTTTTCTTTAATGATCCTCCATTAGGAATCTTCTCTTGTTTAAACTTGCTTTCTACTTTTGAATCTGATTTTTGCCTTTTAACTAAGGACTGTACTCCTGTGGAGAGGTTCAGTAGTCACTCCTGCTCATCAGTTTTGTACCATCTGACACTGCAGCTACTGGAATGTGTGATTGCAAGCTGGGGGTATGCCCAAGCTAATTTTGAAGTGGCTTTTTCAGACAATAACTTGAGTGAAGATTCAGCACCAGGAGCTCTATCCTGCCTCCCCCACCTCATGTATCCATAGGCTTGTATTTAGAATCCCACACTGCTGCTACTGCAAGCCTCAGCCACTTTAACCAGAAAAAAGCTATTAGCTGCAAAGCTATAGATACAATGGTCACTTCCCCAGTATGTATAGATTCATCTTCAGGTAGTGTAACTACTCAAACAGGATGTTTTGGGAGCATCCTTATGGGTAGTGCTTTCTCTGCCTCTCTCTTCACTACCAGACATTTCACTTTCCTCTCACGTAACTGTGGCTATCTGCATCTTACTCCCAGTGTCTACCTCTAATGAGTTCTTTTGTACAAGCACTCAGCCTGATGTGCCTGTAAGGAACATATTTACTACTCTTTCACTGAGGACTTCTGGCTCAGTGAATAACTGAAAGAGTACATTGGGTCCATATCAGCCTTTCCTACTCTGACAGACAGCTCAGCTCCCCAGTTAGTAATGTGTTGGTGGCTTTGTGTGGAATATCTGTAGAAAAAGTCATGTTAATGAAAAGTACAACACTACTGAGTGCTGGTGTGCAACTATACAAATAGATGTCATTTTTTGTTAAAGAATGTGCATTTTCAGTATTACCTGCATTCAGTTGTACATATTGGCCCCATTTTGTTATTGTCATAAAGTCTTCAACCTAGGCATTCTTTCAGTCCTGTAGACAACTGAGAAGGAAAAAGGGAGACATTCCTAGTCTTTTTCTTCTAGTCAGCTTCTAATGTTTTCTTAAGTCTTTACAGACATTACTCTTATACAAATGTAAGGTAAAAGAATGGTTGTAGGTATATGTAAAAAAGCATTTCATACTGCGTTGAAAGTACACTTTGGCTCAAGTCAAAGTTACCTATCTTGTACCCATTTCTGCTCCAGGGGTGTTTTCTCTTGTTCTCTCTTCCTACAAGAACCAGTAGTTAAAATCACCTTGGCTCTGATTTTAGGATACTAGCACCAAAAGAGAGAAGTAAACAAAGCCTAGAGAAAGGGATACAGCAACACCTCACCACTAATCTTGTCTGCAGGGAAGACTTGGTGAAATATTGTTGCTTTGCTCTTACCACTAGGAATGTAGAAAATGTACATTTATACAAAAAAAGGGCTTACCCAAAATGTAAGACATACTGGGATATGTTAACAGACAGGATGCCAACCTCAGCTGATGTTCCATTTGATACCCCACAGTTCTTATTCCCTAAGGATGTAAGGACAGGAAAAAGCCATTACTTCATCCTTACTGCCCTCCTCTCTATCATTTCTTGGAGGGAGGGAGGAAGGAGAGTCATGTACCACCACTAAAATAGAATCATAGAATCACAGAATATCCTGAGTTGGAAGGGACCCATAAGGATCATCGAGTCCAACTCCTGGCTCCACACAGGTCTACCCAAAAATCAGAATTCAGACCATGTGTCTGAGAGCACAGTCCAAACGCTTCTTAAACTCCGACAGGCTCGGTGCTGTGACTACATCCCTGGGGAGCTTGTTCCAATGCACAACCACCCTCTTGGTGAAGAACATTTTCCTGATATCCAACCTGAACCTCCCCTGTCGCAGCTTGACTCCATTCCCTCGGGTCCTGTCGCTGTCACCAGAGAGCAGAGATCAGCGCCTGCCCCTCCGCTCCCCTCATGAGGAAGCTGTAGACCGCAATGAGGTCTCCCCTCAGCCTCCTCTTTGTAGCCCTTCTCTGGACACTCTCCAATAGTTTCACATCCTTTTTGTACTGTGGTGCCCAATAGCTTTCATGCCTTAAAGGGGTGTTGGGCAAACATCAGCCAAGCAGGCTTTTAATAATTCTGTACCTAAAATTTCTCAGTATGGAGCAGGAAAATGCACTCTGACCTCTCTCTACTACATGACTGAAGGCAGAAAACTAAAAATTTCACTACTGGCTGCCATAAAGACAGCAAAGAGAGCCTCACAAATTCACCAAAGTTTCTAGGGCATGCCAGGAATGACATCGTAAAAGCATACTATTTATTATGCAGCATGCCTTTTCCTCAGGTACCTTACAAGTGTTGGATATAGCAGAGGGTAAACCGAGGTTCATTTGGTTCAAGTGATTAGATGAAAGTGAGGCAGGTCACCTTGCCTATCTGAAGGCATTTATGGTAAAATAGTGGCAGTGCAATTTTGAAGGTGAGAAAGGAAACGGAAGTGAACAAATACCCTTTGAAATTCAATGCTATTGAATTCAAATACCCAGGAGAACATCATCAGTGTATAGAGGTCAGTTTTCTGCCAACCACTGAAAACTGCAAGAAGTTTAGAGATCAAATCATTCTCTTTGTATGCCGAGATGCAGAAGCTATGAGGGAATATTTAATAAAAACAATAAAAATAAGGGTTGAAATAATATCGTATCAAAATCTCAACTATTTCAAAGTGCTGTTGCTGGCTGAAGAAGGCAGGTTTGAATACCACCCTATCAAAAAAAAAAAAAAAAAACACAGCAAATCGTGACAGGAGATAAAGCGAGCACATACTGGAGTGTGTGACAGGTATATTATTGCTGTTCATAAATGGTTCTGTAGCCCCAGCAGCATAGTAGGCAGTTTACAGACAGACTGAATAACAAGATCTGTGCTCTGAAGAGCCTCCGGTCTAAACTGACAGTTATACAAACAGGGAAAAGGAAGGGGAATAACAAGGAGGTGCAAGGATACACATTTGCATGAAGTACCATTTCAAGAAACAAGAGAAGTCCACCTAACAATTCACTGCTGCTGAAAGGAAAGTCCTTCTCCAATCCCTACCCCATCCCTGAACCCAGATGCATCTCCTGCATCAAATCCCCCTTCCCTCAAAGAATGGTTGAGGTTTGGAAGGGACCTCTGGAGATCACCTGGTCCAGCCCAGGTCCAACCCAATCCATGAGCCAATCTGACTTAATAGAACATCTTAATAGAACTAATAGTTCTTAATAGAACTACTAAAAAGACCCTAAACTATTTGGTACTGTCTTAATGAGCTAGATCAAGTGCCAAAAGGGACTAGTGAGGCCAGATCCAGCAAAAGGGTGTGACCCCACAACTAGGAGGGAAGAAACAGGAGCAAGATTTCTCTCTCTGAGGGCAGCCATTACTTTAGTTCAACTGCACACAGACATCCCATCCTCTCAGCTCCATGCCGTATGGAATATTGCTACATTATTTTTAATCTTAGATTTTTTTCCAAGTAAACTAGTTGAGTAGGTGCTGGGAGGTAGTGCATCGCATCTCTTTATGAAAGTGTGCTTTCGGGAGCATTTTTATTCTGCTTTGCCAAGGGAAATACCTCAGCTGCATTTACTGAGGCTGCCAAGGGGACTGCAAATGAGAGATTAAAGATCCATGGGATTTATCCCCCTAAATCTCACAGGTATTTTCAAAAACCCTTTTGTAGCATTCTTGAGGTTATTTTCCTCTAGTACACATTTTTACATGTAACCTCACTGCTCTTTGAGTGACCTCAGCAGAGGCACTTCAAGGAGTTTAGCCTGGCGTTCTGCTTCTGATGTAGCCAAACCATAAGGGATTTCACTGGGAGCCAAGCCAAAGTAGGTGCTATGACATTTGGTATTGCTTGATTCCACAGTCTCCTGTGAGGGTTTCTTAGGTTGCTTTTACAGATGTGTGAATGTTTAGTAGTTTGGTTTGGTTTATTGGTTTTTTTTCTGTGTGTGTGTTTTTCAATCAATTCCCACCACACTATTCCCTTTTTCATAACCAAAACATATTTTAAAGGAAGAAGAATTTTAGTCAAATAAATTTCCCTCTACCCTACCCTTGAATCAACGTTTATTTTTCCCCTTCTTTTAAGTGCATAGCATTGGGTTCTCACTCCATTTTCAAGCCAATCTCAGACAAGTGCCAGTTCTTACCCTTCCACAGACAGGTGGCCAGCAGAGAGATTTTGCAGCATTAGTGCTCAACTCATTTAGACTTACACCAAGACTGAGTGATCCCTGGGAGGGGACTCAACCTCTGTGACCTCCCACTGCGCTGTACTCTGTTGCTAATCACTCTTCCATCAGTCCCTGAAAAGCAGTTTTACATAATCTTCACCAGGCAAAAGGAATTACAAGTATTCTGCAGGCTACTCTACTGCTCTCATCAAGTTACAATTCTAACCAAGTATTTGCATCTGCCTTTATATATATATATGTGTGTGTGTGTGTATGTGCATATAGACTGAAAAGACAACTCAGTTAACAGACTGTGGTGCTAGCTACAGAAGCTTAGGCAAAGAATATTAAAATAAGCCAAGACATCCAATAATGTATACTGGGAAAGTCAAATTTGAGCTGACTATATTCACGTTTTATTCAATGTCACATATATTAATCCATAATAATTGTAATAGCACAAGATAAGAATGAGAGCAGTGACTTGGATGGATTCTGCATTGATCTCTGACTCCTATTTTGATAGGTCCCAATTATAAACCAAGCACAGTTATTTCTGGAGACTTGTTGAAGACATATGGGCTCCTTCTATCAAAATTATCTCTGGTCCCTTGCAGAAGCAGCAGAAGAGAACACATCAGTGCCTCAGTCACCTCTAGCATCCAGAGCACCTTGCCAGCTGTGTTTGTGGTCAGTGCGACCACTGCAGAGTCTAAATTAGAGCAGCTGAAAACTGGACACACATTACCTCAGCTGCTCCTGCCAGAGAGGCAGTAGCTCTTAGCTGAGGGCAGGTTGTCTTAAACTACGACGGCAAGACTTCTCCAACTGCAGTAAAATTGACTGTAGCTTTTGGTGGCGTTACTTTATAGTGGGTGACCACTGATACTCACGTTCATCAAATGCACATCTTCAATTAAGAACATCAGTGGATTCCATAGAAGATTTTAATGGTAATGTACATGACAACCAGCTGTATTTAAGGATACGTCCCCTTTTGAAATCTAACATTGGGAACTCTTCTCTACCAGAAGAGCTGAAGGGTTGAACAGGATCAACCCTTCCTCAAAAGCTTCACGTCGTCTGTGCCTATTACCCTTTAGCAGAGCTGAGCAGTCCTGCACACAGACATCAGGCTGAAGTTGGGGCTGCCTGACAGACATTGGAAAGGAACTGAGGGAGCAGTGGATATTAGGTGTAGCTTGCAAAGGAAAAAGCAAGTGACTGAGGAAGAAGTGAGAAAGCGTTGATGGGCATAAGCATAAATCAGCAAGGAAGAACAACAAGCTGTTAAAGGATGTTTTTTTGATTGTGAATGCTGGTACTTCATTAGCTTCACTGTGATAACTCACAAATGGCAAGCAAGAATGGTTCCCTCTCAGATGCTGGCACACAGTTAAACTCAGGAATCCAACACAATGCTACAGTGAAAAAGCAAGCTCACCCTATGTTTAAGCATGGCATTCATATTCCAACCACCTCCTTTCACAAGGGAAGAAAACAGGTGTCTAACTTGAGTTCAAGAGTCTGACAGCTGGTTACACTTAAGTGCTTACACGAAAAGCACTGTGCAGTTAAAGCTGGAAAGGAAATACCTGAATTATCACAAAACATTGGACCAGGAGCAGTGGTGAGTGCAGGTAGACTTCAATTCTGGCATTTCACAAACGTAACAGAGAAAGGCAAGGGAGAGAGCCTCTCACTGTTTTGGAAAGGCACAGCTAGAGAAGAGGATTACCACTCAGGAGAAAGAGATAACAAAAATGCATGTAATATATGCTGGTAATTGTAGAGCTACTGCTTAATCCTGTTCATAGGTTTAATAGCTTCTAAGGGAATTTAAATAAGTTAGGGAGGTTTAACATTCCCTTGAGAGATGAGTCCATGTATAACCTTGTATTTCATAATTAAAAATCTCTTTGATCTGTAAGACACAGAAAATTGATTATAGCAAATTACAATCTGAACAACCAACCACTTGATGCTATGAATAATGCAGGAAAACTTCAAGACCAGCTTTAGTATGTCTGGACAGTCTACCAAGGATGTGGGGCAATGGAGGTCTTAGTTGCACAAAAGAGAAGCACATACTTTTTAACGAGAGGAATATCATCATCATCTGCTTCACCTCACTCCTCATTAGCACTATTCACAGAGTAGGAAAAAAACTTTATTGTGGCTAAGAAACATAAGCTGGTCAAAGGAAAGGCAATGCAAATAAGAGAACTGCTTGACCTAGGGACAGATTGTCACAAGCTATTTTGATTTAGATTAAATACTGGACATGTCAATTCAGTAACTAAGCTAGACAGAAACAAATACAGGTGAATACAAGCTGAAAGCATATCAATATTTAAAAGTAAAAACCAGAAACATTCCCTTGCCTTAAATCTCCACCTTGCTCTCCCTCATCAACCCTCTTCCAAAAATCAATCTTTTTTCCCAGAAAACTGTATCTGAAATTAGCAAGCAGGAAAATTGCTGTTAAGGCAAATAAAGTCAAAGACCAACCAAGGGAAATAAAGCCGGGGAATACAAAAAGGTGTGTTTCAAAGGCAATAGCAATATGGAACTATTTTAAAGCAAGAACATTACAAAGGAAAGGAAAACATTAGTTCCTACACCTCAGACCATTCTGAACTCTACCAAGACAATATTTGTCCTTTAGACTCAAACTGTGATCCCATAGACAAGGCCATAGTCTCAGCCTTTTCCCTGTAACTGAGCCACTCCAAACCAGAGAGCTATGCCATAATTTGTTCCATATGGGAAAATGATAAAATCACTTCATTCAGCACACTTTCCATTCCCAGGTAGTTTTCCTATGAAACTGCATGGGAAGTATATGCTACAAATCAAAGCTTTGTGCAAAAATGTGCATAGATAATCATGACAAGGTGTGAAAGAAGTACTATACATGGGAATCACACCTTTATTAGCTTTAATTGATTTTTTTTTTCTTTAACAGGTTTTATTTAGGGATGTTTATATGTAATTTTTCCTCTACAAAGGTGAAACCCTGAAAGATGGGCTATTTGATCTTAGACCTAGCTCCTAAATAGAAAGCTTGATAAAACACTTTGTTCGTGGACAGGAGACCATAAATTGTTTTAAAAACTAACCTCATTTTTTTCTTCAGTGGGATCTTATACTTGGATACTATGTTCAATTAGCTCTCTCAAAGGAAACGTACCCTTTTGCATTGAAGACATACAACTATTTTATTAACCAGTTCAGCATGCAAACTAGTTTCATAATCTCTACAGCAGCTTGTACTCAATGAGACAGAAATCTCTTTCCATACAGCTCATTTTAATGTTGATTCCAAGAATGATGACAGATAAACCTTTCAGAATTTTCCACTAATCCTTCTCCCTTCTTCAGCCAATCTTGTAATTTTTTTTATTTCTACTGAGATGCAACTCTATAAATTAAAAACATTCCATAAAATAATAATACCTGCAAAAATAAAAATCACTTTCTAAAGACAATATCACTTTTCAGTGATTAGATTTCTTTAACAGATGAAAGGCATACCTTTCATGATCCTCCAAAATCACAGGAAGTCGTGACATAGGTGTTAAACAAAACATGCCCACAAAACATCTACTTCAACCAAAATCACCACACACCATCCCCTACTTAATATCCTATCCTGCAGGCATGTAATCAGCACTAAAGCCAGTACTGCATTCTGGCAAGGATACAAATATATACTGCAGATAATTTTGTTTGAATCTGGTAAAGCATATCCTATATTCACCAATTAGAAGAATCTTCTGTATACATGACTAGAACTTTCTGTTGTGGGGTAGAGACTTCAAGGTCAAACTTCTACTGTAGTCCTGCGTTTTCTTTTAAGTATCTGTTGCAGTCATTTGATTGCAGCATACACAGCACACAGCCAAATAAATAAGGAAAGCATTAAGCAAAAGCCAGATAAGAGGCAATTGCTGAGAGCTGTGAACTAATGATAATGCTTTTTTTTCTGTTTTTCAGTGATGTACTCAGCAGTATACCTGCAATAACTAAAGTAGCAGATAATCCCCCTATCTTCTTGTAGAATCCCAATGATACCAATTATTGTCAAAGGACTACATTTTTAGTCTTACAAATAGCATCCACTGGCTTCAATTTTTCCCTCTTAAGAACGCTGAAAATAGCGAGAGCTCTTTTACACTTTTGTTGACATTGCAAATCCATGTCTGCTCATACTATATCTATGTGATAGCTCTTCTAATTGGATCTGTTTGTGGGAGGAGGAAGGATCAGTAACAGAGCCACACAGAAGTATATTTTCAGAGATGAGCTAGGAAAAATATTGAAGCAGAATTTTCATCAGTATGACAGGAGTTCTGCATCTAATTTCCATGAATTTGAAAAATAGAAAACTTTTCCTTACAAACATGATTTTAAAATAGACGAATATTAAACTAAATCAGATGCTGCAATTCTTCTTTTTTTTAGTAAGTCTCAAAATATCCATTCAGAACTTTTAGGTAAATCTCTAAAAATGCATAAATCATCTGTAAAGAACAATGGGGATTCTGAGATACAGCCCTTGACAGGCATTGGACAGTGATGCAGGCAGAGGCTGAACTCTTCACAGCCTACAGATAATTTACATTAAGATAAAGATAAATCACAATGACAGTGAAAAGTGTAGTAACCTTGCCATAAACAGAGCTTCTGTGCTGCCTTATTATGTCAGATGTTGTATGAAGACTAATATCCAACTATAAGTGTTTAACTCCTCAACATATTTTAATGGAGTAATGTCAGAGGCCTTTTCCTCACATAGGGATACACAGGAGATACAGATGTTTGATAAGGAACCACAGAAATTGTTCAGTCCATGACATGAAAACTGTACCACTTATGGATCTGGACCTCTGCCAGTCCCTTAAAAAAGTGGTATACATTTTTTTTACTAGTATTAGTACAGAAAGATGCTGATACTAGAGGAAGGAGGAGAGGAAGGAGGAGAGGAAGGAGGAGAGGAAGGAGGAGAGGAAGGAGGAGAGGAAGGAGGAGAGGAAGGAGGAGAGGAAGGAGGA
>VXAA01004803.1:129847-168429 GCA_013399115.1 Anseranas semipalmata | reverse complement strand
TGCTCCTGGCTGTATCACTGGTGTTCCCTCTGATCAACAAGGGGAGGGCTCCTAAAAAGGTCTCCTTTACCCCCAGGCTCTGCAGGCAGGAAGACTACAAGATCCTCTTTGTTATTTTTAAACAGACTTTCGTTGAACCAAGTGATATAAGAATACTTTGAGATCCTTTAAGATTATCACGTCAACATCAATAACTGGAAGAAGAAAGCTTCAGACAGGTAAATGGAAGCAAACCTTGACAGACTACATCAGCAGCTGGAGATGGAAAACAAGCCAAGCTATAGGTCAAAGGAAAAAAAAAACATGCTCAAAAAAAATTACTAACTTCTACCCATCAAAAATTTATACATAATAACTGTACTCAAGTCTTATGCCATTTTGTTCTCATACGAGCAAGCATACAGAATGAAAGGAAGTAACTACATCACAATGAAAAAAATGGTCCAAGAATACAGAAAACAACTTTATTAAACAAGAAAAGACCAAAAGTTTTGAACTTACTAGCTGATGCCAGGTGGCAGAGATTGTGAAAAGCTGAAATGGGGCAACCCTTTCAAAGCAGTCACCCTCCTACCTACATCTTCTCAGCAGCACCAATAATCCCTTGGCTAAGGCCAGCCACTCAATTTGCTTAAGTTTTGCCATTGAAAAAAAGACAGGACACATGACTGCTTTAAATTTTACATTAAACACCTAGCATTGTACCATCAAAGTCACTTGGCCACTCCAGCTTGTTTTGTTTCGAGCTGAGTAATTTTATCCAAGAAGAGCTGTATCAAAGCTGAGGAGCACTCTCCATACTAGAGCACTCTGCAGATAATGCTGCTGTTCCTTAGAGGACTATGAAGTTTGAAAGCAAGTACACATGAGCTGACCCAGAATGCTTAAGCTGAGATCAGTAGTATCAAACACCAAGATAGACCAAGCAGGAGGGCACAGAATACTCCTTCAACTCCAGAGATGAGATATAGCCACTCTCCAGCTCAAGGCCCAGAATGGATCGAGAATTAGTGTAATTTATGTCATTAGTTTCTTGATTAGGTTTCCTATGGAAAGTTAAAATGCTGACTGGGAGATACGTGATGCCTTCAAATGCATGCAAGAAAACTTGTTTATCAGCTACCTATAAATCTGCTAACAGAAAACCTTGGGAGAAGAAGAATCAGTGATGGGCAACAGACCTGTAATTCCAGCTTCCATAAACATGTCTGAGTAAACCAGAATCTCTGAAAGATACAATACTGTCACTCCTATTAAGCTACTCCTCATAGCTTAGGTGATCACTCCAGAGAGGTGATCTCTTGTAATAAGTCTCCACACCGGAAAGCCTTCTCTTTTTGGGTTTCAAGTAAAAACAGCAGATAGTCAACTCATGTAGAAAAGAAAAAAGCTTCACTACCTCTGAGACAGAGGGAACTTCACAGATGTGAAAGACTTGTACAGAGAAATGTGTTGAAATTTGTGCCAGGATAGGTTTTCTGCCACTAATATTCACCTTTGGCCTACTGTCATCTTAGTCACTTTACATAACACAGTGTCACAGGAACCATGTGGAAGGACTGCCCCCAGTGCCAAAGCAAACATCAGAGACTGAGTATTTCACTAATTCTCAATATGAAGAACTTGGCAGGGGTTTCATAAAACAAGCTAGGATGCTTACACCTGACAGATGCCCTGAATTTTTGTGCACATTTACACTAGAGCTAACAAAGGTGGTCTTATCAGAACTATGTAACACTGTATACCTAGTTTCTTTTGGCTTCAATTCTTACACAAGGTTGAGGGCATTTAAACATTAGATTCAACAGATTTTTGAAGCAGATTATCAAGGTGGTTTCTTTACAAAAGACCTCTGTCTGGAGAAGAGATCATTTCTATCTCAGGAAAGCTTGCAGATGTAGAAAGAACAGCTTTCACCATCTCAGCATTTCGCAGCTCCAGCTGTCCAAAAACACTGAGAAAAGGAGCACTTCCACACTATCTGTAATCCACAGACCTGGAATAGTTAGGATACTTCATAAGAATAGAACAAGAAATCAACCAGCTACTCAAACTATGAGACTCCTAAGAAATGAAACCATGGCTGATACAACACACTGAAATTAAACTACAGCACAGTAATGTGCTTGCTACATTTCTGCAGACAATTCTACAAACTGTTCTACATATTCTTGAAGACTGAATTTATACTACAGAAATTGTATGCGACAATAAAGACATCTAGTTTATGCTGTCACTGGATCTCAGTGCTCTCTGTAGAGGTAAAACAAATGCAGGAGTTCAATCTGGGTGCTACAGACCCAAGATCCAGCATCAGAGATGTGTATTGGTATTATGAAAGCTTACTTGGGAACTGGAAGCACAACACAATGCTTCCAATGAAGTCTGTTCGCAATCCATGTGTTACCAAAGACAGTAAAGAAACCACAATTCCCAGTTCAGATAGAACAGAGACCAGATAAAACAGGACCTTGTCTCAGATGTTTGGGTTTTGTTTCATCTCCTCCTTGTATCTCTCACGTCTAGCTCACAGAAGTTATCTGAGTGCTCCTTTAAAAGCCCTCAAAACTGGCTCTTGCGCACTGAAGTTTTAAACATCAATAATTTTCATGTCTAAAAAGAGACATTCCAATTTGCCAAATGCTTTGTTTTACAGTTCTCTGTATTGCAGTTCTGTGTATTGCATAGCTGCTCTGATCAACTAAGACATCTGATTAAACAAGCAGATGAAAATATTCCCATTAAGAAACTGTTCAAACTTTTGCAGACATTAGCGCATGGCAGACAACAGAACAGGACATTTCTAGCTACTGAAAATTTACCATTAAACTAGTTAACTGTACCTTGTAACTGAACAAAATAGCATGCACGTGTATTTACACATCTAACAGGTACATCCTATACGCACAGTTATGAGACTGTATCATCTTATCACTTTTGTCTCCCAATCCACTCTAGTGTTTTCTTTTTTTTTCCCCGTACACAAGATTCACTCGAAGAATGCTCTTAAGTTTTATAACTTCCATTAAATAGCGAACAATTATTCATAAAGATCAGAATTTTAAGCAGTAAACCCAAAATGAACCTTTAAATCAACAAGGTTTCATCCTTACCCTTCACTTTAGTAGATGCAAACTAGCTCCACAAGCACCAGAATGAGATATTCACCTTTAAGAAATCATTGACTTTGGTGTCAAAGTTCCAGATTAATTTTTTTTCCCCCCACAACTGAGACACTGATAAAATTTTCAGTTCTGAGTGAATTCTCTAAATGTCTAATGTCAAGGCATTGCAGCTGAGCAAAACACTGCAATATGAACTCAAGACATGGCTGAATACATTGCAGAGATATTTTCAAAAAGTGCGTAGGAACTCAATTATCTTGGAATTTCAACCAAACTTGACAGATGGATAGAAATCAGCCAATAGCACACAGACAAGATCTTCTGTGCCTGCTAAAACCTTAAGAAAATTTAGTGAAGAAAACAGCTGGAGTTAACTCGCTCAGTATGCAAGTCTATTTTTAGAATGAGAATGTTTCTTCCTCAGATTACTCACTACTACCCAAACTACTGCAATACATATCTCCAGCGTAACTTTTATCCAACCTTTGTACTTAATCTCACCGGCTTAAAATATCCAGCTTTCATTTTGTGGTAGATTCTCTACTTGGGAAAACTAGACATGAAAGAATTAAATACTGTGATTATACATCACTGAAAAATAGCCAACATCCCAATCCTGCATCAGGGTTGGATCAACAACATTTTCCAGAAAAGCAAGAAAACCAACCTTTTTCAACATCTTGTTCTGTTTGTGGAAAAACTCCACTTTGATATCACCGCATACCGGCAAAGGTTGAGGGAATTCAAAGTACATATACTTGTCTTCACGTCTTGAGGGTCCTGAAGGGGAGGTGAATATCTTTACCTTTAGTTGGTACACCACAAACTGAGGATCTGCATGGCAAAACAGAGTGTCACTTTGCAAGGAACGCCTTTAAGTGTCAAAAAACACAATATTAGTATCATAATCATAATCATAACCTACAGCATTTTGAAAGTTAAGTATCTGCTAAGAGTCGAGTACTATAAGGCAATAAAAAAAAAGCTTTATTGGATGTCACTGGAAACAACCTTACAGATTTCTGTACTTTGTAGCAATATTCTCAGGCAACCATAGGATTCCTACAAAGTTGTTGTTTCTTTCTAATATGTAAGAAATGACTACATGTAGTTAACTACCTATTGATTTTTCCTTGCACATTCCCATCTCTATACTACACGGACATAACTGAGGGGATTCTTTATCTTTTGTCTCTTCTTCACGTTGTAGAGTGGGCAGTCATGTCAGAACAAACTGATTTCTACTCCTACACAAACAGAACGGTTACACAAACAAAAACAAGGACAAAATTTAACATTAATACACAAACCAATCAGCACCGACAACAGACTATACAGACACAGACCATAAGTTTGTCCTGTAAATCACCACCACAAAAGAGTGCCAGCTATAGTGTAGCTTTCTGAATTAAGGTAACAGCTGAAGCTGTGAGGGTTTTCTGGTGCAGGCTAAGCAGACGTAACTTGGAAAATGCTCATGGAAACTAGCATGAAAGCCAGAAATATTAAATTAAATTAAATTTATTCAACGAAATCTTTCTGCATTTACTCCCAGTTTCTCTGTTAATATCAAATGTAGACTGCTCTCTAGACAACACATGCTGAACCGTATCTGCTTCAGACTCCACAGCAATGCAGAAACCACCACCGCGGAGCTGTGGGAATCTCTACCGAGCGTACCCCCACTATCTTGCTGAACAGCCTATCTGAAACGCTGCTACTTATCTCTCTCAAATCCTCAGCACTGCGAAACCCTGTCATCCTTTCTTTTTTTGCCCAAGAGACATGACTCTGCTCAGTCAGTGACTTTAAAACAGAAGGAAGATGACGAAGAATTAAGATTGAAAGACACCATGTATTGGTAAAATGACTACTATCACAACTAAAAAGCAATGCATCATTGCTTTCGCATTCTGAAAAATCATTGAAACCTCCACAGAAACAAAGATGTTGAAGTTGGTAGGTGCTGTCTTCTCATATGCATAACAAATACTTGTGTATCCCAACAGCCTACAGAAAGTAGCACGCTAACAGCCCAGTACGGACAAACAAGTTAACGCTCACGTGAGCGATTCCTACTTCATGTGACTTGATTTTGCAAGAATAAAACAGTTTATCCAAAGGGGCAATCGCAGGAATCTGTAACCTCCACACCTCTACCCCGGATATAAACACTTTCTGGCAGAGGCTCTTCCCTTCCTCCTTCTCCTCCTGTAAATACAGCTAGCCTGACAAGTTGTCAGATTGTTTCTTATGTGCATTGTGTTCAGGTACTGTCTTACAACAACATTAACAGTGCAATTTTAATCAAAGTCACAGGAGGCACTGGAATTAATTACACGTTGCAATAATCCCCATAGCAAAAACATTAGAAAAAAATTCCACTGTAACAAAAAATGAACACACAACGCCAGGCAGTTCCTGCTCTGCAACACAGCCCACAGAAGGTCAGAAGTGAATATGTACTTACACGAGGAAGTCTCAAGGAATCTGCTGTTCCTTACTAACATACTGTGCACCAGCAAACCAGATTAATCGTTTACAGGTGTATATAATATTTTATAAGCCTCTATATAAAGAAAAATTACTTCCATAGTTAATTAGATGTGTACCCAGTGGAGCTGATTTTTTCTTTTTTGAAAACATCATGGGAAGAATAATGTCTCTGCACTTGAAGCCAACTTGCCATTAAACAACGTTTTTCAGCAATTCATGTTTCCCAAGAGTTGCTATATTTAAAAAAAATGGCTTTTAAAAAAAGTAAGGAGCAAATATCCAAATATATATATGGCATCACTCTTTATCTTTAAACAGTTACATATTTCACAACTTTAAATTGTAGTAAAATGACCATACAAGTCTGTGAGACCTCAACTTACTATACCTGGGAGGATGAAAACCGATAGACCACACCAACCCAGCAGATTTCAGAATGTTCAGTATTTAAATACGATCTCGCCATCCTTTAAGACATGCAGCTATTCACATCACGTATCAGAACAGTAACTCTTATGGCACGGCTGCTTGGTGTCACACAACCAAGCATTCACATAGCCAAAATCAAGTTCAAACGTCAACCTGTTTCCTTACGAGAGCTAATGGAGAATAACGGAGCGCTGGGTACTCACTGCAAGTTCCGCCGCTGAACATGGGAATTGTTTCAAACATCATCTTGTGAAACAGCAGTGCCACTGGTCTGTAATCCAGGTGATTCTTTAACAGGTAGCTATAGTAGTATACGTAGCGTCTCTGACTGGGAATTGTTACTCCCTAAACAAAGGGAAAACAAATGTCAAAAACCATCCAGACCATTTGCTAGCAGTCGCTAACACAGTTCCTGCCCAATACCTCAGAATATAAATAAAGATGACTAAACCACGAATGAAAAGGTAGCTAGATACCTTTTCATGCTCCAGCACAGAAAGCCATCCTTATGGCTTTTTAGTAGTTCCTAACAACCCACAGGGATTTCTTCCTTGCAACTAGAAAGTTCACTGAAGCTTGTTCACCTTAAAAACCAGCAAAAACATAACAGCCCTTGTGCACATCCCCTTTTTCCCCAGACAGGCGTCCACATCTCTGTCACTTGTCTGGTTCTCCAGGCACTTTTGTAGGTATTTCCTGGCACCCATCTCGAACTGCAAAGCAAAGAATGCAGACTTGTCCGTATCTTAAATATAAAGCCCTCAGAGACTGGGGGTGACAGACTTCCAGCAGCACTTTAAGCAGGATGTCCCTGTAATTTTTAAGCACCAATACATGAATTACATTTCTACAGCAGTTTCAAAGGACTCTACTTTTGTTTGCTAGTATCCCCGTACTCATATGACTGACACTACCTTCTATTACAAAATGCACTTCTGAAATGTCTTCATGGAAATCAAAAGTGGAAAGTTTCATTAATATGGGCCTGATGGCCCAAAATGTTAAATGAAGAATTTCTCAACTGAATTACAACTCTGAAGTGAACACTTGCTTTGAGAACATATAACCAATGAAGATTTTTATTACTAATTCTAAAGTCATCTTAAACTTCAAGTAAAGAAACAGTTTTAAAGCTCTTATAGCTACTACTTTCAAGAGTAAGTGATAAAGATGAAAAAATAAATTTAATTCCCTAGAAAGTGCACTATGTGTTTTGTAACAGCCCATACCATACACTTGTAACAGCATCAGTAGGCACACTTTCATATTTAAACTTCATGTGAAATTGCAAAAAACTGGAGAAAATAGGTTTTCATATATGAATCTGTGAGCATTTTGGTCACAAAATCTACAACACAAACTAAGGGTGGCCAGATTACTTGGGGTATCTTCCTGCCTCTATTTAAAAAATGTTGAGTTATGTCTCCTTACCACTTCAGCTGCTTAAAAATTACACAAAAGGCTTTTCCTTATAGCACTTGTACAATGGCCTTCGTAAGTAGCCTTCTACTTGGACAGTATTTTTGGTTCAGATGCCATCTCAGTAGTTATCAGACCCACTTCTTAAGGGAGCTTTCAAGTTTGCCTTAGTGGAATCTGAGCTTCACGCCTGAGAAAATCCCAGCCTCAAAGCAAACCATCAGTAATTTGCCGACACTGCCAACCAGAAGAAAGCCTTACAGGTGAAGAAAACACCTCCCTTCTCCACTCACAGTTTCTCTAAGCCGTAAAGGATGTGCCCCACTGAGAAAGCCCAGCACACCTCATCAAGGCAACCAGGGCTGGGTCCAGAATGAGGGGAACAGAGCCACTTACACGGCTATATAAAGTGATAGCCGACCTCAAAGCAAAACCGGTTCTCAGCCAAGAAGGCAAATCAGAGATTTTTACTCCCCAGACATAGCCTTCACCCTGAGATCCTCAGAATCAGCCACAGTGAAGGGGAACAGAAAGTTATTCATTTTTCAAAGGTCTGCTTTCAAAAAAGAATTCTTTCATAACAAGTTAATATTCTGAGAGGTGCAATCAATCCCCACTTACTTTCACTCAAGGAAGAATAAAGAACAGGGAAGCAGCTTAAGTACTTTCTCCTTGAGAAGCTTATATTTCACATCAACCCCCATCAACATTTTTTACACGGGCATCCAATAAGTTCCTCTAGTGCTTGTGCCAGAGTTTCACAGGACACTGCTGAGCTGTGTAGTCAACACAAAAATTGTCAGCTGCTGCTTGTGGTTCTCCTCTTACCGTAGCATGGACAGTATAATGAAGAACAAACAATTTTGGAAGTAATATTCCCACATTCACTTTAATAAAGTGCCCTACTGTGAGAGCAACATTAAATCTGCAGCCTCAGACTAAGCCTACAGCATCGGGTTTAGCAGAGGTTTCCACCTGAGTCTGTTAACAAAGAGCCATAACTGATCAGCTCTGACACATCAGATGCTGGATACTACCCTGATGAGAGAGTCATTCTGAGACTTGGCAGAAAGTAATTCATTTCTGTTTCCTGGTCAGTTACATCTAACTGCTGCTATCACCGCTGTAAGGAGCCTTTCCTAAAATACAACAATATGAAGGTCGAAGAATGCTCTTGAATGGATCATCTCCAGCTCAAGCACTTGATTAGTTGTTCCCAGCTGATAACTATTCGTTGAGTAGACTATGCTTCCTTCTGAAACTAATTCTCACCATAAAGCCCTTCACAGAAGAAGTGGGAATAAACAGAAACCTTCTCCAGCTGTAGGAACATAAGTTGTCAGTCTTCATCATCACAGCAGTATGTCAGTGTCCATCTTAAGCAAAAAAGAAGTGATAAGCTAACCGTTTCAAACTGTGGAAGCAGCAGCAGCTGTTTTACAAGACTTATTTTGGGTCTTAATTCTTCAGCTCTGAAAACAGGCTGGACAACCACAATTCTTTATCAGATCACTTTTTTGGTGACAGACAGCCTTTTATACTCCAGTTCCGCAGTGTCTTATTCTACACTACCTTTCCCAGGACAACAGTACATTAGCAGACTATCTAGGAATTGTTAACTTAATCTACAACAACTCTCACTGGATGTTGCAAACGCCTCCGCGAAGCTGCTTCTCCCATCAGGCACTTGGGAAAAGCTTGCTACAGAAGTACTCAAGGGTTGTTCTCTTGACCAATTAGTCATACTTCCTCTTGCAATTAGACTCACACTTCCTGCCAGCATGGACTAAACCCTCTCGAGACTCTCTTTGCCATGCACATTAATGGCTACAGTGATTTTAGCTGTACTATTCTGAGCAGCTATACAAAAGCTGCACACCTTCTGCTTGCTTTAAAGAAAATCTGGCACCTAACTGAAGCCAGTTTTCCTTTATCATGTGTGTCTTGGTCCAGCAACAAAAAAAAAAATAAAAAAAGTTTCTTGTCCCTGGGTGCAAGCAACAATTTTGATGCCTCAATTAGTTTGAGTTCAGGAAGTCAATTATATACAGGTGTGGTAAAGTGTCGAATCATAGAGCAGCACTTGGTATGTGATGCTGAAACACGGGCCGAAAGGGAAGACAAAGCTCCCAGAACCTACACTGGAATACCTGTTTATACATGGTACTTTTACAATCACGTACTGCTCGCTGGACAAATAAAGATAACCAGGCTCAAGTGGAGCTGGGGAAAAAAATCAACTCTTCCAGATGAGACATCAAAACCAAAACAAAGTTGCTGGTTACAGACAGTATTTACAGTGAAGCTAAACAATGCTCGCGCTATTCCCGTTTCTTAAACCCTCTGCTACCTCAAATATGCCAGAGGTACCACTGGGGTCCTAATGAACACCTAACTGACCTTAACCTCAAAACAGTAATGCACAGAAATACCACCCTCTTCATACAAAAGGGAAACTGAGGTACAGCATACTTCACCACGTTATTTGTTGAGTTTTGCAATTTTCATGTCATTTTATCTGGCTCTTTAGATAATCTTTATCAGTAAGAGCAATCTACACTGTTTGTTCATCACACAGCTCGTTCCTAATTCACTATCACGCACTCTCACCAAAACCCACAAAGTTGTGTTGGGAAACCTCGACACTGACTCCTTTCCAGTATCATACCCCAACTAACTTCTAAGCAGTACACGGAATAGCAGCTCCATCTTGTAAAAACAGCAAACTAATTCATTTGCTCCTTCTAATGAATCAACAGCCAAATCCTAAAATTCCTTATGTGATACTTCAGCTCTCAAGAGCCTTCAAACATGAAACTCCACTTATTAGAGGTCTACACACTGTGAAATTAATACTTTATGCAAATATTACAGGAACACAGAGAGCTCTGTACTTGAATAGGCTGAAATTGGCCTGTTGGGATGATTCTCCAGGGCCGCTCTACCAACATGTACAAGGAAACGATGGAAGATGAGCAGGGAAGCTTGCTGAAATGACCTTGCATCATACACCTTATTATATTTGGAGGTTTCAAAGAAAAAGAAAAAAGATTTAATTCCCATTAATGAGGCAAAACTGTGCCAAAAAGGTCCAACATACAGTTACTGCTAAGTCAGTCTGCACTGCTGACAAGGTCTTAACAGAAAGCTCTTGTAGCCACGAACATTATTGCTATGAAATGAGATCCACCCAGTCCTCAGGAGAAGTACAAGAAATTAAATGGCAGCCCCTCACGAAGCAGGCTCTGAGGCAGCCAATGTCTGGCCTTAACCACCCATTTTAATGAAAAGGGGTATCCAGCAAAGAGTAGATATACTCTTCCAGTAGGGATATTCCACTGTAAAAAGCACTTTAATGACTATGCATCTCGGAACAACACTACAGAAGTTGAGAGAACCTGAGGAGCTGAACAGCTCATCCATTCAGGCAAAACAAGCTGGAATAATCCTCTTATTTGGGCTGAAAATGCTGAACGAGAAGGTTCACTCATCAACCACCCATTTGATGCAACACACAGCAGAATGCTATTTAAAAGGCTATTTAAAATAAACTGCCCAGATCATCTTCAACAGGAGATGGAAAAAAAAAACAGACCGTTGTAATGTGACTAATTGCTTCTGCTGCTTAAGAAAGCTTTTTCATTGAGAGGGACTGCCCTGATCCAATAATGTTAAAGCTAAATCAAATCAGGTATCACAACTGATGGAAAGCATTTTTTAAAGGGTTTGGCTATTCAAATCGAGCCCAACTAGGAAAAGTATAAAGATACAGATAGGAGAATAGAAGAACAAAGTAACTCACCTTCTTGTCTCTGGTCCTTACTTCCCCATAGAAATCTAGGGCTTCTTGAGCCTTTAAAAACTTGCCTCGATGTAACAAATATGCACATATCATTACACCAGTTCGTCCCTTTCCAGCTTTACAGTGGATTGCTGCAACATGATTGTCATCTTCACTTAGCCATTGGTCAAGATCTTCACAAAAAGGTTTGATAAGCTCTAGTTGTGGTGGGTTATGGTCTTCAAAAGGGTACTGTGCAACTGCAATGAGAAGGAATAACTTAACAAAACCCCAAAAGGAAATTACAGCAAGCTCAACTAGACACGTCAACTTCGTGACAAGCACATAAAAAAATAACATTCTAAATAAAAGCTGTCTTATATATAATATGTATATACATATAGCTTCATTTCCACTGTTATTTGGCAATGTACTGCACACTAAACGCATCACAGACATTTCTCACGTATCAGCACATATCTTGCTGTATGAAGAGACTATTTCACAGTGCTTCTGAAATGAGTGGCACAGACTCTATCTTACATCATGATTTTTCTGGAATTTAAGAGTGCATTGGCACAAAGAATAACCTTGTAAAAACCCATTAGTCGATAATTAGACTACCTGCTGAGAGAAAACAGGGCCAGGCCTCACTTGCTGATGAGACACGAGGAATTTTGCAGCAAGAATTCTGAGTATGGTTGGTTCTACACTGGGAATAAACACTCAGAATTTGCTCAAAGGGGTTTAGAAACAAAAAACTACTCTCCATATTAAAAAATGGTAATCAAAAAAGAAATCTCATGCAAGGCACCTGCAATACTTATGGGTTTTAAGATCAAACCATCTAACGCAGCTGTCTTTTTTTTTTTTAATGTAGATGTCTGTGTGCATATATACACATATATATGTATATAAACATATTTACACACATATGTATACATACGTATGCATACATGTACATACACGTATATATGTATATGTATACGTGTACACACACATTTTCCATCTAGAGATGGAAAGAATTTTGAGCAAGCATGCAGGAAATAAAAAAACTCCAAAGAGAGCAAAAAATAAGCAACAGGCAGACAGAAGCACCCAAAACCAAACCTCTGCCTGACCCACCAAATCAGACAACAGACAATGCCATGCTGGCTGGCAGAATTACATAGTGTTGTACTAGTTTGGATAGAAGAACTGCACTTCACAAAGCGCACCCCAAGTCTTGATCAACAGACTTGGGATCTTACAAATACTAGTCTGGATCATTTAAAAATTCTCAGCTAGAAACACCATTTCCTTTTCTGGTCTAAAAATGAATACATTTCATTTTTGGCACGTGTTTGTATTTGTTTCATAAGTACTACTCTCTCGTCGTACAAGCAAGGCTCCTTTTGATGAATCCCCAAGGACTTAAAGAGCAGAAGTGAGGGATGAAGTTATGGAACTGCTTAAATCACTGTAGCACAAGTCTGAAGCCTTTCAGAGGGATCTACAAGAACAGTTTATTCTCTCGCAGTACAGACCGTCCACTTAATCTCCTAGGAGACCAAAAAGGGAAGCCTGATAAAGTGAATAATCTCCGTTAAAGAAGCAAAGCTTAACGAACATGAACATACATTAACAAATTCTTGCACTTTGAAGATCCAAAGACACCCAAAACAATCATTGCATGCAAAGTTATGCAGATGTTACTCTTTGCAGCAAATTTAAGTGAAAAGAGGAATTTATTTGGAAGCCCCTAAAAAAAAAAAAAAAACTACTCAGGAGATGCTGCAAATCCTTGATTCTATGTCAACTACATCCAATAAGGTTCCTGTGAAGAGGAGAGACAAAGGAGTCCTCAAAGAACTGCCTGAAAAATCCCAAATAGTAACGGTTTGTTGAAGATACTCTCCAAGATTTGGGATCGCAGGCAAACCCTGCAGGATCTTCTGCAAAGACTGAATGAGGAGCTGGTGAAATGTGTGCACCGCGATGGCTCACAGGGAGAGCCAGAAAAGCAACCTTAGGAAACATTAAGCTGCAGAGCTTTTGAGGAGGGTGCAGGTAACTCCATGGATTAAGGCTGCTAACACTGGAGTGCACAGCATGGAGAACACTTCTGAGTCCTCTCTCCAAGCTCCCAGACATTGCAAGAAAAACTCCATAGCACATAAGGGGAAAAACGAAAACAAGAAAATATGGCAAAAGAGAAGGCGATTTCCAGCATGGAAATACTTCAGAAACTGCACAAGCCCCATACGAAAGCTACCATCCAAAGATGATGAAGAGATTTCAACGTTTGGTTTTGCATCTGATGCTAGAATATCCCAGGCTGAAAACTGAATTACTATGGTGTTTCACATTCTGCTCACATTCACAAAGGGAATGAGAACTTTGCTTTCAAATTAATTCACTTCCAAAGATTTTAAAGTACAACCAATTCCTCTGCTTCTGCTAAAAGTTTGTCCCAAGTCAGCAACGTGCTCATCTAAGGTAACTAATTTGGCAACGAAAAAAATGAAATATGTAGCTCCCTACAAGAGTGTTGTCTTCTGCAGAGGAGCTGTAAACGGTGCCGTCACAAACAACATTTTCAGATGGGACTGACAGTGAAGGGATCTGAGCACCTCCGTAACAGAAAGCATAAATTCATACAAGCACATGTTCTGGACATCCTTTCCATTTATGCCTTTTCTCCTCTTACCCAAAGAATTGCTCAAGCACATCTTAAGATACTTTTTTTCTGGCTTGTATGTATTTAGTAAGGTTTCAGAACACTGCCATTCAACATAATTAGAGCAAATGAGGAGCAAAGATGACTTACAAATGAAAATGTCAGTCCCTCTACATTCAGACATTAAAGCAGCCAATTACATTTTGGTCATGTTCTAAATGTCCTCTTTACATCTAGAAGGATGTTATAAAATAAATAATAAAAAAGTCAAGTCCTTGCTAAGGACCTAGTATTAGCCAGGAAGGCCAAAATTCATTTATCACCTACAGTTACATATGCACAAGTACTCCTTATCTACCCGGCCATTCCAAAGCATTGCTGAAGAAGAGCTACGAGCCTTGCCACTGTGCACAGAGATGTTCCTTTACAGACAGAAAATATTATAAATATTTAATATTAATAAGGTAAATATTTATTTATTAGCTGGGGCATTAATACTGATAAAACAGGAACGTCAGTTTCCACTCACCAAGGGTCTGATCAAAAGGAGCCCCTAAAAGTTTCCCCACAGGTTCTGGTAACTCTGCAAAGTGTGCAAGAATCAACTCATCTCAAAGAGGCATCATGTGGGAATTTATTTATTTTTTTAAGCAACTGAAGGTATGGTCCAGATCTCCAAAAAGCTGCTGTATATGAACAGTGACATTAGTTTAATAGTGGTCTCTACTTTTATTCCAAGTGATGCTTCTGCATAAAATATAGACTTCCCTAAGCTTCACAACTAAATTTTACAGTAAGTTTGCCAACTGAATTGAACAGAAATATCTATACAAGCCATTCTGCAACAATTTTTGAAACAGTGGACTTCTCATTGATGTATTAGGTCTTGCTCTAGTTAACTGTCAGGAACATAGATTTTTGAAAGCATAAGGAATACACCAAGTTTCTCCAACAATTCAAATGCTATTTGACATCATTCCTCACTCCCAAATCTCCTAAATTATTATTCATCATTGTACCTTCATCCAGAAACAGTGAAATTTAAAGAGAAGAACACATAGCAGACAGTGAGAACATACCTCTGCAGTTAAATTTGGCGGTGTCATAATGTCTTTCAGCACATCTAAAAAGAAAAATAAGACAGGAGTTCAAGACAAGTCTCTGAGGCACTCCTAACATCTGTCCCACCTCGGAACATACAGATCAACATATGGGAAAATCATGTATTCCCATCACCATTATGATTTAAAATTACAGCTAGAGATTACATACAGAAAAATTATTTTAGTGTAGATATATTAAGTTGGTCAATAAAATATCAGTTATTTTACTGAAAAGCAATTACTTACCCTACGGACCCTGTGGTCCATCAGTGTGACTCTCAGTGGAGACATTCACGCAAGTAATGCAATACGCTATTATTTTTAACACGGTAGCATTAACTACTCCAGCCACTCGAGCAGCTTTATGGCTCCCACATAAGCACATACAGACAAGATGGCTGTGACCTTCTGCCAAATGACTCTGATCTCAAAACGCGTGTCAAGATACCTCCACAACAACACAGATGCTAGGGGTCACGGGAGTCACAAGGACATTTTGAAGACCCTCAGCTAGTGCAACCTAAGCAAGCGCTCTTCTTTCAATTACGAACTGAGACACAACCCCCACATGTAACTGAAAGCACTGCTGAATATTATAATAAAGATCACTCATATCAAACAGATTGTGACACTGCTCTCCAACTTGGCCCTTTGTAATCTTCCTTGGAGTTGCTCTCTGCAGGAAAAGCGCTGCGCTCCTTCATGATGCAAGTGAAAATGTAGTTCAGGAAGAAAACAAGAACAAGTCTTCCTCAAAACAACAGCAGTCTAGGTTGAAACACAATGATTGGGCACCATTTCAGTAGACAAAACCCATATAGGTCTTCTGTTCCGATTATAACTTGTACTCTTCATAGGTTCAAATATCCCTGCCAGTTTCAGGACAGGTATGAACTTATCTTTCCTTCACAGGTATGCTATGACTGCCAACTTTGGAGTAGTATATGGCTTACTTGACACCTCCAGACATGCAGACTTTTAGGTTCTGACCTTTATGACTGTTCCACCTAACCAGAGCCTCGCAGGCACTGCGTCGAGCTTTGACCACGAGACTCATACACCAGGAACAGAAGCAGATCTGCTGGGGTTGCTAGTGCACTCAGTGCTTTCTTTTTTTTTTCTAGAATTCTAGAGCTTTCCTGGCTCTAGCCTTTGCTAGGGAAAAGTCTGGCAGCTTTCACAGCTCTGATCACATTGCTGACACTTTCTCTGGGTCAGAAGTCTCATGGAGCAGGTTGAGCTGGCAGGTGGGTCTCAAAAAACACATTATCTGTATTGAGCCTTCAAGAAGAAAGGTTAGACACTGTAAGTAGGCCCAAGATGTAGTCACCACGCCTGGAACAGCTGTCAGCCACGCTGGGCAAAGGACTGTTAGTCAGCATCTGAACTTTGGAAGTTGAGCCTGCTAGGAAGCAAAGCAGTTAACACATAGCATCTTGTCCAACTGCACTCTTCAAGAAAGTTTCCTTCTTCCTTTTAAAGAAACACCCAGTTCAAAGGGGTAGTATGAGATGAAACTCTTCAAAACAACAAAAAAAAAAAATCCACATATGGGCAAAAAAGCTTTCAAATTTTGAAGTTTGAGAGAGTAGCAAGTAGAATACCATAAGGGATAAAAAATAGTTTTGTTGATACCAAGGATAGAAACTGAGCACAGAACATAGCCATGTCACTCTCTATGCCCTCATATGGGAGCTGTACACAACACGGGGCAGATGCAGAGCTCTAGACACAGCTGTGCAAAACATACTCACGTTTCCTTGCACGAAACATGTGCGTATCAGCATTAGAGATCCCAGTGGCACACACTTTGGGGATGCTTCCATTGCTTAGCGTTTTAAATGCATTTGTTTTTTAAACATGATTAGACCTGTAATATAGTCAGATCTCCAGATGAAANAGAAGAAAACTGAAGGGTTTTTTTTTTTTTTTTTTTTTTGGATTCTGGGGGGAGTTGACCATCGTGATCTTGATCTTCAAGGTCTCTTCCAACCTAAATGATTCTGTGTGATCATGGTTCTTGTAATACTATGAGCAGAACTCTGATAGCATGTTTAAAGCAATTCACGTGCGAAATGCTGCCAGCTGGGCACCTTCCTGATCACAGCCATGATCCCGTTGCTGACAGGACCACAGGCTACAGAGAGCACATGCCAATGCCCAACCCCACATGCACAGAGACATTGGAAGTAAGTACAGAAAATCCACGTTGCTCATTACAGCGCTTTCAAGCTTCTGCCTTTATTGAAGGAATATACTTGAGAAGGTGGAGAACAGTAGATGCCAACAGGGGAAAGAACAAATTGGTGGTATGTGAAGCTTGAAGATGAAAGTGAATGAACGTGTTAAAATAAGGAAGAATATATAATAAATAGCAAAGGGTTAAAGGCACACATAAGAAAACACAAACAAGAAACAAAATGAAATCCATTGCTCAAACATTCACTAGGAAGTTGAAAGCCAGGATGCGAGCATAAGGCAAAACTCACATCATTTAAGCATCAGTTCAGAAAAATCTCTCTAAATCCTTTTAAAGAAAACTGCTCCATATACACATTATTATCAACTGCATATAACAGCTACCTTAGTGGAACTCAAATCCCATGCCACTGTTTGAAATCATTCTGGATATAGTCACGTAACTCCCCTGAACTCCTACTTCCTTCTTTTAAAGAGATACAATAGGTCGATTATTCACAAAGGATCAGATTAATCCAAGGAGATGCTGTTCTCTGAAATACCTGAAGGCTGTAATTCCTTCCCATCTCACGACCAAACATTCCAACAATTCACCCAATGGCATTTATTTATTTAACGTGTGCACAAATTTTGCACCCATGAAGACAGAGATAACCTGGCCTCTCTAGCCAGAGACAAAGTTTGAAAGCTGTGCAGTATTAACTTGAGTCTCCACTTCCAAGTGATCCATGTTTTCAGGAAAAGAAAACCCATACACTTTAAAAGGATGTTTTCTTCTGCAAAAGTTTTGATCTGAAGGTGAATATTGCAATTTTAGGATGTTTCACTTGAGATTGAAGTTAGCAACAAGGAAAATTGATGGGAGTTGGGAGAATTCTTGCACTGAAAAGAATAAATTTGTATAAAAAGAACTCGAAGACAAACCCCTTTGACCCACCTGGACAAGTTCTTTGCACAGCTGAAAATATCAGCAATGTAAACATTGAAAGCATGTGTCTCATCACAGCTCTCACTTAACTCCAAAGTTGTTCGTGTGCAGGGTTGGGGGGGCGGGAGGGTTACCCTGTTTTTTTACTTGAAGTAAAATGAGGTTGCTAGCATACAGCTAAGCAGAAACTTTTCAAGCACCACCCCATTGTCAGGAGGTACTTGCTAAGAGGTCAAGATATTTTACTGAAGTCCTACTTTCTGACCAAGCCAACACACAGCGTTGACCAAGTCAACACATACCCACCTACTGTTTTAACCTGTCACTTCTCAAGCAATTTTAAGCAACAAGCTCGGTATCAGGTGGCTCAGCAAACCCTGATCCTGGAAGTGATACCAGAGCCACACTTCACAGAAACTCAGCCCTAGGAAGCCGGAGGAAATTAAGACACATCTGTCATTCATGCTCTGCTTTGCTCCCCAAACCAAGCAGAACCTATCAGTAGGCTTCGGGGGGCTGTAGGAAAACCACCGTAGTTAAATTTACTCAATATAGATGTCTTACACTGAGCTCTAAAGACTTCAGCAAAGAAAGATACCCAGAAAATTACCTCCTTAGAGAAGAGCTGCACCTACTACACGTAGCAGGAACCATCAGCTATTCTGGGAAGCGTGACCCTTTCCACCCACGAATGCCACCAAAACAGCATTTATTAAAAGGCTACCGTAAAAGCTTTTGGGGTAGCTTCTTAGCTGGAGAAAATAATTTGGTTACTGAACTATCTGAATGGTGTCCAATGAGTTCAATGCATATTTTAGTTAAAAATCTTTGTCTGTCCCATCCTACCCCAGACACTACATACAACTTCAAAGACAGTATTCTGTTTCTCAGTTTCCAGTATCACTTCACTCCAACATCAGAAGACAGAGTTGCTTGATGCGTAATTCTTCAACTAATTTAGAGGCATATTTAAATACTTAATTTTAGTGATTTTCAGATTACAGTGTAATGCATTGCCTGGATACTACTACTCTGAGCTGTTAGGGCCTTATTTTTTATTTTAAATAAATATGCTTCTAAATAGCTGCAATTTTTTCACTCATCAATAAACCTTCAACTCAGATTTTGGGGAAAAAAATGAGGGGCAGGAAAACCAGGACCTGATCTTTAACATCTGCTGATGTCATGAAATCGTTTATACAAATGAAATTAGGCTAAATTAACATGTAAAGATGATCAAGGAACAAAAAAAAGCATTTCTGTTATGTAACAAAAACAGCTTTCAGCATAACTGACTTAGTTCTGATGAAAACATTACAATTCTAAAGCTGAGAAACCATCATGCTACTGATTGCTGCAATAGTTTAGTCAAAATAATGAACAGAGACAGTGAAGAATACATGCAGAACCCGGGTACCAGTACAGTTCAATACCTCCAAAAAATACAAACTAAACAGGAAAGTATTCATTTGGCAACTTCTTCACTGCAGACATTAATACATTAACAGAAAGCCTGCTGTGAATTACTTTTCACTTTTTAATCACACGGTACAAGCTCTAGATGGGCTGGATGCCAAGTCATTTAAAAGCGTTCAAGTAATATGAATACACACCAGCATTTCATTTAACCTCACTCAGCTTCACTAAATGAAGTAACAGTGCTTTCAATCAAGCTTAATTGTTTTAAGAAATGTGCAAAACATCTCGAACTGTGCTTCAGTACAGCAGCAAGCCACTTTCACTCATAAGCTATTTTTAGAACTCATTATTTTGGAAAATATATCTATAAGAACATACTTACAGATTGTATATCTTGTAATGGTTTTTATGTTTTGAATCCAAAAACCTTAAATAGGAGGAAAAAAAGGCATGTATTAATATACATCGCAATAATGGTGATCTTAATGTACAGCATCGCTAAAACACCACCCAGCACGTGCAGTTCTGCATTCAGGTTTCAGCTGGCCCTGTGGTACCTCCAAGTCAGGCAGGCAGCATGTCACAAACCTCTCTGGTACAAATAACCCATCAGTATGAGTGCGATTGCTCGTTTACTTTTAAAATCTGCTTTTTAAGATGGCCATTATCAGCCACTGAAATCTGAAGACAGTGCCCTGTGACAGTCTGGGTTCAGAAAGGAAAAAAGACCACTTTTTTTTTTTTTTTCACACTTGCACTCATTTCATTTTTGCGCTAACTTTGTAATGAAAACTTCCCCTCCAAGCCTCGGAGAGCCAAACTGCAAATGTGATTCATCAAAATTGCCGTGATTATATATGATGTGTCACCTGGCAATGTTCAAGAAGAAATAACATACAAATGTTTACACTTAACATCATCAACAGTGTGTATCTGCACATCAGCCAGAAGGAATTTAATTAGCCATGACAGAACATGCTGTTCAAATTGAAAGAAACACTAGCTGCTAAAATCCTGGAAAGCTCAAGCAAAAACAAGCTCTGGTTATCAGTCATAATATTCCAGAAGAACCTATAAGAACTCTGTGGTTAAAGTGATGCATTCAAATGCGAACAGATGTGCGTGCTCCTTGGGACTCCAGTTTCATCAGCACAAATATTTCATAACTAGCACTGGTGCCCCTGTTGGCAGACTTGGGGAGATTAAGGAGAAAAAAACACTCCAAGCATAACACTACTTTAGCATCCAGTTCTCTACAGCCACTTAATTGACATGTCTCCATATCTTAATTTGGTTCATCACACTTTGAGGTTATCACTAGTCCTTTCCATCAACGGAGTGTTTATGGACAACTTAATAATTGATAGTAGCTTCCTTTCAAAAGTCGAATTTACACATTGTATTTACACACTTAACCAATAAAATGTATTTTCCTTTCATATAAGCCACTGAAATCAATGCTGTGAACTCGAGAGGACCTTCAAACACTACTACCTATTATTACTAATTTGGATTATGCCGATGTCATTCATTCCTAATCCAGCCTTTGGCTCTATCCGATAATTTCCGAAGGTGGAGTCCATTGGGGACCCCTTGTACCACCACCTCGATGAAAAGGTGGCTCTGATGGCCGGTGAAGGAAGCTGGGTAGATAGTCTGAGTTTGTAGGACCGCCCTTAACCGTCCCAAAAGGACAGGGGAAACTTAGTTTGCGCGTAATCTGTTCGCACTAATGCAAACCTTGCTATTAGAAAACATGACTTCATGCATCTCAACAATTCCAGCAGAGATTTACAGATTGCGACACCGAACCTCACCGACATGACCAGTTCTTTACTAGTGCATGACAGAATAAGGTCACTGCTGCAGGCACGGTCAAAGCCAGACTCTGACATTTGCAGTACTACTCGCGGATGGCAAGCTTTGTCGTGACGGTTAAATATGCAAAAGTGAAACCCTCTCAAACTCATCTGCATCTAACTGCAGCTGCTCAGCAAAGCCACTGCCTCCAGATGACTTATTCTCAGCTGAGGGCTACGGTTCCTCCAAGGGTGGGAACCAAGGAACTCATTTTGGTACAAAGCTGGATGCAAACAATTACCAGTGAAATTCAAGCGGCGCTAATTCTGCCAGGCAACGATCCTGAAAAACTTTCGGTAGCACCTCAAAACTGGGAGCGGCACCTTCTTGCCCAGGTTCAGCTACTTGCAACTTCACTGCCTAACCAGGCCCCTTGCATTATCCCCCAGCCCCAAAATTCAAGACTCTTGGAAAGCTACAGAAGTTATCGGCTCAAATGCCCAAGTTCTCAAAAACAGCATGAGTGGCTTAAAATAATCAGAACTCGGGATGCGGAACACGCTAATATTTGACATCTTCACACAGGTATTTAGTTTTTAATGGAATCTCTAATGCTGCATTCTCCAGGTGGGATTTTAAGTAAGCAAATTACAATGATGCTCCTAAATCACTAAGCACATCTCCCAGTTGTACCCAGCAGCTCAGAACAGGTAACTTTATTTGATGTTAGAACCTTTTTACAAAACATATTGTAAGCATCATCAGCAATAATGAATTTCAGCTAGTTTGTCTCCTTTTCCACACAGACGGATTTAAAAAGCCTTTATCTAAAGCCAACTGTAATTTACTGCTATAAATCAAAATTAACTTATCAAGCACCGCATTTATCACTTGGAAAAAGGCTATGGGCAAACATACCCTGAAATGCCATCAGGAAACTCTCAATACCGCAAACGGAGGCATGATTCACGTCTTACTAAAAGCAAAGAACCTCCTTTTACTCCAACCCAATTTGCTGAGTCCAATTTTTCACATGAAAAAGCAGATTTGAGATCAACCCAGAACAGCAGCCTGGACTAAAATTCTTGAAAACACTGCTCTCAACATTTCCAACATTTTTCAGGAAAGCAAATAAGACAAGATCATCAAGATACAAAAACCTTGCCATTTCTATGAGTCAGATCACACATCCTTTCCTTAACAGAACATACATGAGTGCAGCAAAGGATACTTAACATTTACATGAACGACTTAAAAAGAAGAAAAATAAAGCCTTACCTTACTACATCATCAATATTGTTCCGGTATACTCCTTCAAGCCTCTCCGCAGGAAAACCCATAGCAATTATGTTTGGATAAATATCTGAGTATGTGAGTTAGGGAAACATTGTAAAATATATAAAATTTCTATAATAATATTAAATGGACATCATAAAATATTTATATGCTTCTGTAGCAAAGTCAGAGCAATAGCTTGGACCAACTTCCATATGTAAACAATTCAACTTTGTATACATAGTAATAAGGGGTCTCTAAAAAAAAATTGAAAAATAGGAAAAAAATCAGCAGAGAAACTTTCCAAAATATACAGTACTTTGTCCACAACCAATATAACAGAAGTCTCCTTACAATTCACATATGTAACGTATCAGAAGTCTGTACCATTGGACAGTTGATGTTAACATCAAATACAAAAGCAATCCACTAGGAAAGCAGAATCAAGTAATCCTCTTCCATCGTACATCATCTCTCTAAAATTGCATACATGCCACATACTGGTCTTTCTCTACAGTTTGAGTGGCATATTTAATCCAGTGGGAAACTATTTTAATAGTCTTGTGTGACTAAATTGCAAGATGTTCCAAATGAAAATGCCATGCTGAAGTCCCCAGTGATCCCAAAATAGGTATACCATGCAAAACAAACAAAAAAAAAAGTGCATTTCAGACACGTAAACCCTGGCAACGGTACATTTTATCACTTTCCATGATTTCTACCTAATAGACCACTACAGCAGCTGCTAAGGTGGCTCTGAACACCTTAATGTGAGATACTGCAATAGCTGGGAATGTACAGAATCCAAAAAAGATTATACATCTTGTTTATTAAAATAAAAAATCCACACTTTTGGCAAGAATTTCTAGTTTCTTGTTCTGAACTACCAGTAATTCACTTGCCAAAAGCAATACAACCCGAGATAAAGAGCTCGGGGAAAGTACCTTTTCGCAAGAAAAAAAAAATATATATATATATATATACTATTATAAAATAAGGCCAAATAAAAAACAATTAGAAGTTTACATCCAGAGCAGACGTGGTAAAGAATTCACAATAATTTGCCAGAAAATGTTTGTTTATTCACCTGGTGCTGTAATGATATATGGATTTTTTTTTTTTTAAACACAACTCAAGAAAATACTCCTGAGTTTTAAACATCAGNTATTTTAATAGTCTTGTGTGACTAAATTGCAAGATGTTCCAAATGAAAATGCCATGCTGAAGTCCCCAGTGATCCCAAAATAGGTATACCATGCAAAACAAACAAAAAAAAAAGTGCATTTCAGACACGTAAACCCTGGCAACGGTACATTTTATCACTTTCCATGATTTCTACCTAATAGACCACTACAGCAGCTGCTAAGGTGGCTCTGAACACCTTAATGTGAGATACTGCAATAGCTGGGAATGTACAGAATCCAAAAAAGATTATGCATCTTGTTTATTAAAAAATCCACACTTTTGGCAAGAATTTCTAGTTTCTTGTTCTGAACTACCAGTAATTCACTTGCCAAAAGCAATACAACCCGAGATAAAGAGCTCGGGGAAAGTACCTTTTCGCAAGAAAAAAAAAAAATATATATATATATATATACTTTTATAAAATAAGGNAAATATATATATATATATATACTATTATAAAATAAGGCCAAATAAAAAACAATTAGAAGTTTACATCCAGAGCAGACGTGGTAAAGAATTCACAATAATTTGCCAGAAAATGTTTGTTTATTCACCTGGTGCTGTAATGATATATGGATTTTTTTTTTTTAAACACAACTCAAGAAAGTACTCCTGAGTTTTAAACATCAGAAAAGATACTGCAGTGAAGAAGCTTCACTGAAACGCAGAACAGAAATGAAACCAGCAGCTCAAAAACAGACCATGCCCTACCACATTAACATACTCCTCCTCAGACTAATTTTAGAAGGAATAAGAACAAAGACTGATATGTTTGAAGTCGGCCCCGCTTTAAACAAGGCAGCTGGAACAGGTGATTTCCAAAGGTCCCTTTTAGCCTAAATTATCCTACAACTGTAAGACTGATTTTTATGGTCAAAATACCAACAATATAACAAAACTCCAAAATAAAAGCTTCTGAGGAGTCCAAATAAATATCTGTAGTAGTCTCAAATACAAACACTGAAAGGGGTTTACACGTGGTTTCCAATTTATTCTGTACTTCCCCCAAACCTTAAAAAAGCTTATCTTGAGGAAAAAAAAAAAAAAAAAACTTTAAGTTACTTAGCATTCAGAGCTTGTGATAACTTCAGATACTATCAAATCACATAAATCTTAAACTTTGAACTTCACTCTGAATGCATTTTACTCTGCAAGCAGTCCACACCTCTTTGTTAAAGCAGCAAAAGGCACTATATAATTAGCCATCTATTTACTATTTTATCAGTTACTACTTGCCATAAGAATAAGAAACTGGTTATAAATCATGTACACCTGCTCTATGCCTATCACTTAGAAGTGAATTACCTGACTTTCAGCTAGCACACCCAATCACTCCCTCCTCATTCCTGATTTCGAGAGCATACATCTACCTACTGCCAGTTCTACCCTTTTTGCTCAAAAGCACCTCCATGTGTATCCTGCTCTGAGCAGCAGGGCTAAATTACCATAACGAAATAATACAGTGTATTAGCCTGTTTTCCACAGCAGACAAGCATTTATGCTCGCAACGGAGTTAAAATAAATTCATTTTGACACGCCACATCAAAACCTAGAGCTCCGCATCAAAACAAAACCATTTCAACTATAGTATCACCCATGACACAGATGCCCAGGCTTCCCAGAATTACCATGTAACTTGCTTAAATTTCTATTTACAACCGTGAGCTCTACCACACAGTTTCTTCATGCGTCTCAGACTGCAGTTTACGTTCAGTAGCTTTTCTTCTGCTGTGCACTTTCATCTCTGAAAGGCTAAGAAAGGAGATGCTTTCCAGGATTCCCAGCTGGTGCAAGATGGAAAGGAGGCAGCCTGATGCCAAGCGAAGGGAACAGAACATCTTCTCAGCATCGTCTCCAGTTCGCAGGCTCACAGGTGTCCAAACAGCAAAGCCTCAAACACACCGGCAGTCAGAGATAAAAGGTTCCAAAATAACCGGCGTGGTCTCACGCTTCTGGAGAGCCCCGCGTGGCTCCATCATCTCACGTGGCTCCTCAAGGGTGCTACACGTGCAGCACATGCTTCTTTTCAATAGGAACAAACCAACAGAATTGAATGCTTAAGCTTAACCATGCCTCAAAACTCCAGGTGAATATTTAAACCCAGACCTAGTATTGTAAAAGATGCTCCAGAAAATGCCAGCAGTAAAGCAAATGGAAAAAGACTTCAAAAGGGGAAGAAAAAAAAAAAATGAGTATAAATCAATTACTGATACTAATTCAATAAACGTGTACTCCGAGGTTTTGGAACCTGACAACACAAAAACTGAAGTGTTACTGAAAAACAAATATCCAACGGCAAGCCCGGTGGGGGGGTCTGTTTTTAGGAAAACGAACAGGCAAGCCAATTTCTCCTCCACCTAAATATAAGCCTCCTGAAGTATCTTACTTATTATCTCCAAGTACTGGACTGGAACGCAGTTCACACGCCGCTGCTGACTCACTCTGCTGTCTCCAACAGATCTGGTGTTACAGGACAGCGGCTGCAGCCAGCGAACGCTGCGCTTCCACAGCACACACGAGAACCTGCAGGTTTCATCTGCACGGAGCAAAAGGAAGCAGTAACTAACAAAGGCATTCCTATTGCTGCTGAAGATCATTTCGTGTCTTCTTAACACACGCCTCTGACAAGCAGGCTGAAGAAGCGCATCGCTCTGGAAACCTTTGCTTTGTTGGTTCAAACAGCTGAAGAATGCCTTTTGCTTTGTGAAGATGGCAGAACGGAGTGGAAGCGCTGTTACTGTCTGCACGGATGATCTGAGTCTACGAGCAAAAATAGCAGTTTCGTCACTTAATTGAAAAAGTGCCATATAAACCAAGTTGTTCCACCCTTTCCTCTCGTGCAAAATCCACGCTGAGAAGGGGATGATCCTTACTGCATCGGTACCAGCCTGCTTTTTTCCTGATCCAGACACAGCCTGTGATTCACCGTCCAGCAGGGTACGGAGCCGAGCAAGTTACAGGAGCACCACAAGCGTCACCTTCAGCAAGTTCTTCCATCATCACAATGCTGAATGGTTCAGGGGCACCGCTTTTCACACCCGGGTAAATTTAACACTGATTTCCAAAGCTGAAATTAAGACACTCACTACCAAGACGAGATTTCTTACAAAGGAGCTTGGAAGCTGGGCTTACATTCAAAGCAAGAATTCTGAGTCATCATGAAATCGGTAACGATACTGATAATTTTAGAAATCTGGAAGAACTGATGATTGAACACATGCAACAAGTTCATTATCAACCCCAGCCTCATTTTAAGAGAGACAAATCAAAATGGATAAAGTCTCAGCCAGCTGAGGCAGTTCTACAATGTGCCCAGTTAGCATGCAAAAAAACGAAGTTAACCTAACCAACGTGAACTACCACAAATTTGAAATGGGCTTACTATAAAAAAAAAAATCCCTGCCATATTTTGCCAAAGTAGCTCTTTTCAAAGAAATCCCTTTCCCAAAATGGTTTCAATACCTTTTAAAGCACTTATCCCTTTTGCAACCTTGTAAACATGTAAGTTGGGATTTTAGCTGGTGATCACAAAAAAAAAAAATACGTGAGACAGACCACATGCACTGACACATAATATGCATCAGCAAATACTAAAACACTGTCCCCTACTGAAGTTCATACTTCTTACCACCTCCAAAACATCAGCTTTACCCGAGGAAACTTAAAATGGAAGCACCCAATAGTTTGCTAAGATATCAAATGCCACAAAGAAAAAGTGGTTCTTCTTCAATACTTAAGACAAACCAAAGTAAATAATCCATATGCTGCTTCAAAAGCATCTTCGCTCTAATGCTGTTAGTAGACTTAACAAAATACTGGTCTTAAAGCCTGAAATTGTCCCCACATGCTAAAGATGACAGTCTTTCCAGTTCCTATGAGAAAAAGCCCGTATCATTATGCAAATCAGCAGCTATAATCATTTTCAAAAATAGTTGTCTGTATATTAACATTACGTGATGATCAAATTAAAGAATATGCAGTACACGCTTAAATTTTAAGTGTTATATAGATATATAAGCAAATGACTTGTGTTGGTCTTTTAAGGTAACTGATTTTTCCTCACAAATTCAGTCTTCTTCCTAATAATGGAAGCAGGCCAAAAAAAGCATACTGAAATATTTACCAGTTCTTACACAGCCACAAAAAAGTTGCAAAAATACACAGCCATAGCCTTTCCTTTAATGACCAACATTCCCAATTCTAGAACTCCATTCATTAGCATTTCTAAGCAATTTTATGAAGTCCTTTTTCAAGCAGAGTAAGCATTTAATCCCTTGTCCTTGCTCCACTCATGAAGGCGGCTCTAAGACAAAAACAGAAAGCAAATTACCTAATCTTCCTATTTTATAAGCATGCCAGAGCATGCAGTGCACAAGAATTTACATATAGCTTTACTTTCTAAACCAACACTGACAGGTTTTAAATCAAAGCCCAAATAAAAAACAACTATAAACTAGTAGTCCTTTGCAATCAAAGGCTGCAGGAGGATCTACCAGTCATTAGACTTCATCTTTCTGTAAAAAGGAAATTTAAAGCAAGCTGAGTGTTCCTGAAGCTGTGAATGACGGGCACCGTTCAAGTCACGCTTTGGAACTAAGAACTTCTTACTGCAAAATCTGAACCTTCATACGTAAGGACAGCAGGCCATTTTTGGTGACCTTCACAGTTTCCACCTTCCAAGTATGAACTTTATTTACCAAAGAACAGATTTAAATTGCTGAATCTTTGCATTCAGCAATTTAAATGCATATTTTCACTTCCAGTTCGGGCAAGCAAATCACATACCAACTCTGACCTGCTCCCAAATGGCCCACTCTACATTTGCACTCCAGTTTTGCTCCGCTTATGGAAGCCTTCAGCTTCCTCACCCATCAGCAGTCTTGTTTGCTGGGAGCCTTAGTGTGAAGGAAACCTCCTTCTACCCTCCCATGGGGCAGCCAAGCTGCCAGCTGCTACATCCCATTGACAGCAACACTGAAGAGCAGAGGCACAACGTTGCTTTGAAGGCTCCCAAAGTTGCTTTGCTGCCTCAGTCGGTTGCAATTTTCAGGAACTCGGACTTCAGTAACCACGCGACGTGGTCTAGCGGCACATCTGTCCCTACTGGCTCTGCAAAGTTAGCATGCTAACCTCAACCCTTTTAACTCCAGCTTAAACGCGGCCATATAGTAACAGCAAAAAACAACAACGAAAAACAAACTGTTCTAGCTGTTCAACAGCTTGACAGCCTGAAGCTATAGAGGGAGTGTTACAAGAAGTGTCCACACTCCATCCTCAAATGGATTTAAGTGTCCTGACAAATGGCCAAACCCTTATTAGTGCTATTTTCTTGACAGCATCCCTACAAAAAAAAAAAACCAACAAAAACAAAAAAGACACAGGAAAATATGCCCGGCCAAATCTAGAAGAGCTTCCCAGCATATATGCTGTTTAGGCTGTATATATGCATACTTTTTTTTTTTTTCTCCTCTAAGTAGGCTGCATTTCCATTAGCCAGCACGTAACACAAAATAAGTTTACTGTTTTTCGACGAGTCTGGGTAATCAGGAAGTATAGAGGAAATGAACAGGAAGAAAGTTCTTCAGAGCAAAGGAGGATTCCTTGTAGCCAGCCAGCTGCACTTGCCAACTTTACCATCTGTGCCTTAAAGAACAAGACAAGAGACCAACTCAGATGTGGCTGAGAGAAACATTTTATGATTTAGAAGAAATGCATTTAACCCATTAACACTCAATATTTCGACTACAGTCCTTTGTTTCTCTTTTTAATCCTCCAGCTTGTAATTTAAAGGCAGCAACCTACGCAAGGAACAATAAAACTGTGGCTCCTTCATATCCAAATTCCCATAGTGGGATGGAGCAAAATCAGAAGATGCTTGAGGATGATACTGCCAGGTTGTCTCAGGAACCAGCTACATCCTCACCTCACCTCCATCCCACAGTGGGGCTTTTGGACCCATGCACACTCACAATATTGCATTTTGGGAATTATTCCCAGAGCGAGAGTCTCTTCTTTCAGCTTTGTGAGGTGTATGAAACGCGTCCTGGAGCTCTCAGCCACATCGGGGATTTGCTGAACAGCTAACAGGGTCGAGAAGACTGAAGAAAACACAGAATCTACATAATATCCTGGCACTTTTTTTCTTTTCTCCAAACAGTCTCAACCTCAAACCTTGCAGCATAAATACAAAAAATAGTAACAGAGAAACATGAAAAAGGATGATGTTTACTCTGCAGAAGAACTTTTTCTGACAAAGACCAAGAAACAGATGTGTTAAACTGCCATTTCAACACGGTTTGGGGTCACAGATAAAGACAGACATGCAGAGAGTGAAAGAGGCATAAGTTTGCTGTCAAGAGTTGCAAATCCCTCTAAAATAGCTGATCATATTCCAGGACAAAAGCGGCTAGCCTTCCCATTATCACAGAATATCTCAAGTTGGAAGGGACCCATAAGGATCATCGAGTCCAACTCCTAGCACTACACAGGCCTGCCCAAAAATTCAGACCATTATGAAAAAGACAACAGCAGTGTAAGAAACCATGCACCAGCACACTGTATTATTTATATGAAATTTGCAAGAAAACTCTTCAGCTGAGAAAGCAAGGATAGGGCCTCAACTTCCTACTCAACTCCAAGTCCAGATCTACAGCCCTGACAGAAGACATTCAATCCCCAATTCCAGAGGTGAAAACGTGCAGAGGCGCAGGTACGAAGGTCTTCCGTTTCTGCTCACGTTTTGGAAGAAGCCATATAAATGAATAAATCCCCTTTTTTTCATACATGCCCTGCTACAGTGACACGGGGGACAACCACACGTGCCAGGCTGAGCAGCTGTCCTGGAGGCAACACGCCTGCCGCGTTGGTCTTCTCGGTGTGGAGGCAACGTTATGAAAGAAGCTCAACTTTCACATCTCGGTTTGAGACTTCCAAAGTGACAAATTTACCTATTTTTACCTCTGAACCAAATTCAGCGTGAACTCTTTCAAGACAGAACGTGGGACCTCCCCAGTAATGCTCTCAGAAAGCTACCACACTTTGTGGGATCTCCTTTAAAGAAGCACCGATGTGTACTTAAGCATATCCTAACCTCAAACACCCACAGAAAAATACAAGAATTTTATTCAGCAAAAGAACTCAGCACAGAGAGTCACTACTTTGATATTTACTGACAGGAAGTGAAAAATGGCTCAGACTCAACTTTTTGCAAGTCTGAAAGGACATCCAAAACTTTCAGAGACAAGGGAATTTAAAATACCCATCAGGCTGGAGGACAAACATGCTGCGCTAAAAAGCTTTATGAAACTTAGGCTACAAAAATTAGGATTTATATGAATTTATCACCATCAGAAGACTTAACTTCAGAGGGCGGTTACAAGAGAATATAAAGACAAACAGTAAAACAAGGCATAAGGCCAGCCTAATAAACCATTTCTCAATCAACCAACCCCAAGTAGATAATATTTAATTCTAACGGGATCTAGTGTTTTCCTCCTCTTAATGTTAGCACAAAAAATGATGCGACTTAGAGAAGTAACACCAAGAAACCAAAGAACAGAAGACACACAACTGCTTCAGTTCTAGCCCGATATATATCCAGACAAAGCAACAAATTAAGCGCAGGCCTCTAAAAAAATTAATCATGTAATTAAAAGCTATTATACTACATCCCCACAAAGGCAGAATTAAGTTTATAAAGACATTTCTTAAGCACTTCACTGCAAAGAATTGGATATTAAGCAGTTTTTATGCACTGCTGCACGTCGGGGATGTGAAGCCAGGACTTCATCTTCAAAGGGAACAATGCCAGCTTTTGCAATAGTCATCACCCCAAACATAGAGTGGTTGAGTTTAATTTTTTAGCTGCACAGCCAATTACCATTTGAATCACAGAGCCCACTACTTTAGCTCTGTTGCCTAAAAATCAAGATAACCTAGATTTATGCAGTATGATACAGGGCCTAATTGCATGATTATTATACTTCCACTCTCTAAAGCTCTTTTTTCGTGGCTTCACAGGCGAGACAGTAAATGAGGCAGATGACTACAGGAGCAAAGAGGATGCTAGCCTGAATCAGGAACTGGAAGAAGGATCTGCTTACATCTCAAGTATCAGTCTGGACTAAGATACAACTAAGAACAATCTCTGAACCCAACGTAGAATCAACTACCCACAAAACGTTCACATTTCAGAAGAGATCATGGCCCACAGGGCCACGTACATATGTTCCCATATTTTAAGATAAATTCCCTCCTTACAGTCGAGAAGTCACCACCCCAGTAACTCACAGGAATGCACAAACTTGTGCAGCTTTAATGCCCAAAACCACCGGAGAAGGACTAAATCACAGGAACCCACGACTATCCCAGCATTTATGACGAGACAGCAGGCACATCCCGCAATCACTGTTTGCAGCTCCACACTATAGCCCATTTACACCCTTGAAAAAGCCATTCAACATTAAATCAAAACCAATATCCACAGCAAATACAAATCGTGTATAGCTCTGAGCTCCAGATTACTAGCTGGGTCCTCAAACTAGAAAGGAGGTGGGCTTTAAAATTGAGTTAGTTATGACTAATAACAGCAACTTTGGCCTGTAATGTAATTAAGGGATTTGACAGCTCAACTGCCTATTCCCTCCCTTTTTTTCCAGTTTCTTAGAACAAAACTATTGTCCCTTAAATCATTATCCAAGAACCATTTTCTTGTTTAAACACGTCGCAGTGGAACGCTCTAGGCTAAGGTACCACAGGTATAATTTATCAGCTTATGCAGTATCAATATGGCAACAACATTAATTCATTAAAAATATAATTTCATTAAAAATATAATTTCATTTAAGAAACCATTCAGAAATTCACAATAGGCAAAAGCAACTTGACAGACAGAAACTTAACATATACAATTTCAATTTCATAATTACTACATTCCAGCACTCGCTGTACTTCAAAACCTTTCGGTAGTCAAAAAAAAGGGGTCGTAAATGGGATGTAGTAAGCGTAGCGTGGGATAGCACAGGAAGAACACATTTTTGTCCCAAAGAAATCTACTGATCACCAGCCTAGCAGCCATCAAGAGCCACCTAATCTTTCAACGTGCATCAGACCGTGGCAGTAATAGCCACTGCAAATGCTCCGTAAGCTCCACACTCAAGGCTATATTCTTTCCCTTAAATATGCCGTAACCATCTTGTGAAGTCAGTGGAAGTCACATGTAATTATCTTGAGGACAGAAGGGCCTTCCTGACTAGCACGAGTTCCTAGAAAGATTCACTTTCAAAATTCATCAGCCTTCTGCGAGAGTGAAGTTTAACCCGGCGCTCACACGGGACCGACCGATTACCCTCAAAGCTGAACAGGGGGATCTTCAGGGTCACGGACCAAGCTGTCCTCACCAAAGCCACGAAGCAGCATCAGCGGAGGCAACTTCTCAACCGACAACACCTCATCAGTGGGATGGTGACAGAGACGACGAAAATCGACTTGGGTTTCTCCTTAAAATCACAGTGCTCGAAACCAGTAGCAGCTCCAGGAAAGCTTGCACTTTATTCAGCGTTCCCCTTTTAACGGTGTTTAAAGGGAAAGCTTTGGCTGTCCTGAAAATTATACACACTAAACTAAGCTTACAAACATATTTCAATGAAGATTAGCTCCAGTTGTGTTGGTTTTCTTTTTTTTTTTTTTTCTTTAAAGGTCACCATTTGAGAAAATTTTACAAGGTGTTCACATCATCTGTATTCATTTCTTTCCTCAACGTGAAAAGCACATTTAGCCATCACTTCCACAGCAGAGCTACACGAAGCAGGGAATTAGTTTGCAGCTTCTGTTGATTTAAAGTGTGCACAAGCAGTTATTTTTTAACTTCATGTTTAGCTTGTGCAAACAGTCTCCAGCAACGCTGCAGACTGATTAAAAATTTCTGATGATGCAAGATCAAGTAGTTCATTAGGAAGCCTGCACTACGTTTAAGTAAGCGCAAAGAGACAAGCTTTTAATTTGTCGAGCACCTTTCACTGCACTAGCAAAGCTGGGCAGAAAGGGGTTGGGGCTTCTTTGCAGTGATGCAGCAAGGGTTGCACAACTGAGCACTTGCTGGAATGTTTTTTTTTTTTTTTCATGTGCAAGGCTTCAGCTGTCAAGCAACGCTATCCACAAATATACACGTACTACAGCAAGATGTCAATGGTTTTTTTAGGTTGTGAGGAAAACTAAGGGATCACCCAACCAGCGCATCTCTAACCTCAGAAAAGAAAATGCATGAAAACACTTGCACCTATGGACACCTTGCTTTCTCTCTCTGGCCAATTCAAAAATCTTGATTAAGTACAGAAAGATTGGTTTTCCCAGGATCAAGTACATCCTACAGCAAGAAGCAGGTAACTGAATCAAACTCTGAGAAGCCTCCTCTCTATTACCACTGTCTATTCAAACAGACTTTTCAGATAAATTCGAAGCAAAACTGGCATTCATCTTCGTGTCCAACACCCAGGACTGCCCAGGCTCCAAAAGCAAAATGAGCCTGTCGGGCTCTTAACACTGCTAAGTAACATGGTTTACTCCTGAACGAAGAAATACTCTTCCACCAGCAAAAACCTTTGCCATTTGGTTTCTTCTAACCCCATACCAACCCTTACCGTGCTTGTGTGCAAGACAAACTTGTTACAAAACACCTAACAAACTTCAGTTTCAAAATGAAAGCAAGTATTTTAAACGAATGGCATTTCCAACTCTGGCTCTATTTTTAAACTCAGTATGTACCTCACGCCACTAATTCATTTTTTTCCTGGAAGCTGAGCCATTCTGACTGAAGTCACGTAATTTAAAATTTCATTAAAAATGCAAAAAGCTTGAGGACTGCAACTAGCATGAAGCTGTAATATATTCTACACAGCCTCCACTCGTAATTTTAGCATTTTCTGCCTTTCATTACATGAGACAAGCACATTCGAGACTTGGAAATAAACTGTGTCCAGCATCTAACCTTTACTGAGTATTACAGCAGTTTGTAGAATATGTAGGTCATGAGATGCACACACTTCAATTAAGCACCAGGACAGGCATGCTCCATCCTATGCTAAGCCCAGACTGCCATGCTCATGCACAACAGAGGGCCTGGAAATACGAGGGAAGTTCAACCAACGCTGTAACGGGCACACGAAGCAGTTACACTGATTTTTCACCTCGGTCTCGCATAGTTAAGCCACTTGCTAAACTCCGTTTCGCACAGACCTAAGACACGTGCAAGCAATGTAATGTGGAAGACCTGCGCGCAATTGTCCTTTCTCTGCTGTTCCCTGCCATAAAGTGGTCAACAACTGAGGTGCACAATTTCAGAAATCCTAGCCTAAGATTGTAGCGCCTCAGATGATATAATGGTCCTTGCATCAAAGAAACGCAGCCATCTTAGAAGAAAGCTATTAATCTAAACTTTCCTTCTCACCCATTTGCAACAAAAGGTATCTAGTATCAGAGAAGTGAGATAGAGACCCAAATAAATCAGGAATACGGTATCTGAAACGAAGCATTACAAAGCTGATTTAATGGCTCCAGCTTTAGAACAGTTTCCCCTTCTAATTTCAAAAATATTTTTTCACAAATGGTGCATAAAAAGACTGTTCAGGGATAAGAATATTCGGTCAGATGAAAAGTAACGTCAATATGTTTTTAAAGACACATTTCGTGATTAGCATATAGGACTATTTTCATCTACTATACGAGAAGCTACTGATTTTGAGAAGTCATTATTTCCCTTTCCTAAAGCCCTACGTTACCAATACAGGAATCATTCTTATCCAAACTGTCAGGAACTGTGAGTCCCAAGCACAACGTACATACATCTGTGCTCATTTTAAAAGGATGTAACACAGCCTGTAAGAAGAAAAGGCAGAGACGTTCCAGCCCACATCCTCAAAGGGTATGCTGGCACTCCAGCACCTAACTCGGCCTGTGTTTTGGTGCTCAGGTATTCCCTACAGCGCCTTGGAGAATCAGCCACGACTGCAATGTGGAGACTCCGAGCCTTCGTCCACCTGGGACGCTGAGAGGTGAACCATGCCTCAAGGATGGGTAAAAACGAGACAGACCACCACATACAGCCTGTTGATCAGACACCTCACCTGGATTCAAGTCCCTGCCCTAGCAGGTTCCCTGGAGGATTTTACTCCGCAGTTACCCCAGGTAGCAATGCCCCATTGCTGCCCATTTGGGAACCACCACTACCACTGAACTACTCTTCTGCAAGAGGAATTCACACCTCGGTTTCTCACATCCCAGCCAAATGCCCAAATCACTAGGCCACACACCTCTGTCTTTTAGCTTGACAGCTACCCCAAAATGGTCAGTAATCACAGGGCACTCCTACAGATACGGGAACGCAGGAAAGCAAAGTTAACCAGCAGCAGAAGTGCAGATGGTTGCTAGTTTCAGTCTCAAAATTTTACGCTCCACCACAGGGAGAGAAGTACCTTTGAGATCTTAAATCCCAGTCCTCCTATCGCACACCACACGCCTTCCCAAATACCTCATGTGGGTTTCATGTTCTCTCTTTCTTCATGGGACATGGCATTGTCAGAGAGCTAGCTCCCAGCCCAGGCCTCTGTCCATGCACATAAGAAATAAGTAGGTTATTTTTCAAGTACAAGGTATGGTGAGCAACAATTCCATCAAAACCCTGCAAAAAGAGCATCTCCAAGAAGCCTGCACAAGGTGATAAAAAAAAATTAAACTGTCACTTCTGCAGCAATGTCAGCCTTCAAGTAAAGCCATTATACCGTACACGCAGCAGTCTTCATTCATTATCTGTTCAGATGTTCATCTATGAAAAAAAAGTATACACTCCTTCCAAAGATGTCTTTGCAATTGTCAAAAAACACTTTTTCCATGAGCTTCACTACAGAATTGCAGCCAGCTACTGCTTTTAGAAAAACCAGCCCAAGTCCAGTCTTTAGTGGCCTATCTCTAATCCAAAAATCTCAGAATGTAAATGAGACAAAAAAAAAAAAAAAGTAAAAAAACAGCAATAAACTCCATTTGGCGTATTCTTAGCAACCCTGAGTAAGAAAACCAGGTTCAAAATTCACCACTTTTCTTGCCAAGAGCAGACTACTAGTTAAAAGGGTCTGTTTGGGTCAAAAAACTATGCCTACCAATGGTAGGTTTGGACAAAGATACCCGCAACACCCGACTCTACAATGATGAAGCCAAAAGCTAATCATTTTGCCACCACTTAACTCTTCCATAACCTACAAGATCCCAGAAAACACACTACTCAGAGCACCAAAAATCTCAGCCAGGCTTTCTGTCTTTAAGTCCGCATTATACGCTGCTCCGGCTTGTGTCAGTGTTACAGCTGCCCTAGTCGTTGGCCAACGAAATGACCAAGCGCAAACGTTGCAAAGGCAAGCCTAAAACTATGTTTTATCAAACCACAAACGGAATGCAAGAATTCTGTAGGAGACAGGGAGCTTCTTAACTAAAAGCTCAGCAGTCACCTGCTGAAGGCAAGAACCTTTCAGGCCATTTTAAACATTTTAGGCCGAGCATCGGTGTAATAGCTCGAGCTCCGGGCTAGTGACTGCAGTTATCGGTGCCGATCCTGCCCAAGAACCGCGCTGTGTTTGTAGCACCTGCTATGAGCGCTGAAAAACGCTAATTTTCACCCTGACCCTGCTGTCAAGCAGAAAGCTCTCTTTCTAGAGAAATAAGTCTAGAATCATAGAACAGCCCGAGTTGGAAGGGACCCAACAAGGATCACTGAGTCCAACTCCTGGCTCCACACAGGGCCACCCAAAAATCAAACAGTAAGCCTGGTTCTGCTTACTACTGTCATTTTTCCCAGGACGGCTCTAACTTTTAAGCGCGGTTCCTATTCTTGCATCAAAACCTCCCAAACGCAGTAACGAACCTTCTCCACCATGGAGCCTGTTACAGCCACAGCACTGCCCCTACACGCCATTAACTCTGCAAGGCATTCGGAGCTCAACATCTGCCCGCTGTTGCTACTGCACATCTGTTCCAAAGGCCACCGAAGCTACACACTAGCAAGGCTTCTCCACAGCTTGACTCACTAGTCATAATTGCATACTAATTACATATTCCAGAATCACAATCCTCTTCGACAAGATCCAGTGTGTTCTCGTTTGTAATACATCCCGGTGCTTACTGCAGCGGAGATTATGCCAAAGCACAGTTTACATGTCACGTTAGGAAAATAATTTTTTTTTTTTTTTAATTTAAGAAGCCTGACGGTTGCCGTTTCTTGGAATCGAGGCCCCTGCTGCATCTTACTGCGACTGAGCGCTCGCTCCGCCCGGCCGAGGCGGAGGGCAGGGGACCCAGGCTTCTCCCCGTCCTGCCGCACGGCCGGGAGCGACCCGAGGCCCTCGCCACCCTCCTCTGCGCCTCGGCTCGTCGGGGAACGGCCCCGCGGCTCCCGTCCATCCGCCGGGCCCTGACAAAAGGCGGCCGAGGCGCGGCGGGGAGGGCGCAGCGGCGGCCCCGGGAAGCGCGTTAGGTAACCGCGGCGCGGGTCTGATGCAATAGCTCGACGTGCACCGCTCGCCGTCGGGCTCCGGCGGCGCCGGGAGGATACAGGTCAGGTCCAGGTCGAAGCCATCCTCCTGGTAGCGCCTTTTGTTCCTGCTGACGATCTCTTTGATGATGGCGGTCATGTCTGGCAGCCGGGGGCCGCTCCGGGACAGCGCGCAGAGGCCGGGCGGCGGCGGCGGCGGCGGGGCGGCGGAGGGCCGGAGGCCGCCGGGCA
>VXAA01004803.1:38124-120937 GCA_013399115.1 Anseranas semipalmata | reverse complement strand
GTCAGCCCCGGAGGAGAGAACGGTGCGGGTGCGGGCACCAGGGAGCTCCTGGGGCGGGAGGAAGCGGTTCCCCTTGCTGAAGGGTTCGGGAGCAGCCACGAGTTTCCTACGAGTTACTCGTCTGTCCCTCTAGTCATGCTGTGGGAACAGAAAAGCAAGCGGCACAGCTCCTCCTATTTTATTTTTATTATTTTTTAATTTCAGTGTGTGAAGCGTTGGCGTGCAGACAAGCAGAATTGCATAAAATGGCAACAGTAAGCTATTTTAATGCAGGGTGGAAAGGTAGCGGTAGCCATCCGGAGCTGGAGCTTGCTGTTTGGTCAGCTGCCCTTATCCCCACTGCACTGCTCACTCTGGAAAAGCAATGCCAAAATTCATTTGCTGTGAACGGAGCAGCATGGGGAAAGTTTAAACACGAGGATTTTAAGAATAACCTTTTTCTTACAATGGCCATTCAGGCAAGGTTTGCTTAGGAAGTGTGGTGTCTTTTTTTTTTTTTTTCATTGGGCGTTTCTGGGTTTGCGTTTTTTTGGTGTGTGTGTGTGTAGGTTGAAGCTTTTTTCTTGTCTAGCGAATATATAGCTCTTTTGTTTTAATAACTCAGGTTTAAGAGAATGTGCTGAATCTACTAGTTCTGATTACTTGCTTAGGTGCCTAAACAGGCAAATTTGATTTGATTTCCAAGTAGGTTTGTGCAGAAACGATCTTAATTTTTAAATTTCTAAACAGGGAGTGCAGAGTTTTAAAAAACAAAAACGAAACTGTTTTAGTGGTCAGCACTGGAATATAGTGGTGAGCTTTTGACTTCTTTTGGTAAACGTGTCAGGGTGCTTGTAATTCCAGCGTGCCGAATGTTTGTAAAGAAAATCCATGGTGTGGCACTGCTATTGCCTTTATTTGAATACGGGGTCAGCGTAAGGTGACTGCTAGGCAAGAGCAGGGGAATTGAAGGATATTTGGGTAGTCCAGCTTTCCCCTGGCTGACAGCTCAGTTTGGAGGTCAGCCAGGGAGTGGCTGGAGCTGCCAAAAAGAATTGCCCTTGCAGCAGGAAAATCAGGCAGTGAACAGGTAGGACTTAGGGGATTCTCAAATGGAAACCCACAAGTTGAGTGGAAAGTAGATTAAGGAAAGAGGACCCCAATTTTTAAGGCTTTTTTGTATGTTTTAGGAAGAATTTTTCCTCTCTGTAGCACACCACTGTATGTGAAGGTGCTGTGCTTTCTGGCTCTGGCTGGTGCAGCAGCCGGCCTTTTCCCTTGATAGCTGTGTGCCACATCCAGGTTTTTCAGTTTTCCAGGGATATTAATAACACAGAAGACTACAAATACGTTCTGCTAGGTGCGTGCTCCAGCTCTTAACCTCATCAAATCCAAATACAAGCTGTCGGTCTTCCTTGAGCGTGGCAATTGGGTGCCTTTCCTTTAAGCTTCCTCTTAGGGAAAAGAACTCTCTGTTTAACTAATATAGTTATCTTTGTCTCCATGACTTAGTATTCTTAGGTCAATAACGGTCATAAAATTTCAGTCTTAATGGGAATGTAAACTTGGCACTGAAATAAAGTAATCTTTCTTAGTAAGGTATTGTATAGCTGAAAGGGATGCAGATTTCTTAAGGGAAGACTGAAATGGGGAGCATTTTGCATGTATCAGTCAAGAAGTTAGGCCTCAGATCATTGTTGCCCTTTCTTCTCTGCTTGCTGAAAGTGGAAATGAAGCGATGTCATCATTATACTTAGCACTTCATGTTTTAATCTCACCCAGTTTTACATATTGGCGCTGTGCTGTTGTTGAGGTACTTCAGGATAACTTCATGGTAAACTTTATGCTCACTTATCTGCACAGAAACAGTTTTTATTAAATGGTGTTTAAATATAAGGTGGGCATTTTCTCAGCTTTATTTGTTTTTCTTTCTCTCTCTCCTGCGCATTTTTTTCATTTAGTGTTGAGCGGCAAAATGGTCCATGCCGAAACCTTTTCACGCCCCCTGAGCCGGAATGAAGTGGTTGGATTAATTTTTCGTTTAACAATATTTGGTGCTGTAACATACTTTACCATTAAGTGGATGGTTGATGCCATTGATCCGACCAGAAAGCAAAAAGTAGAAGCTCAGAAACAGGTAGGATTTTATTCGTAAGTACTTCTGTGAAACAGTGTTTCATTCATTACTGCTCAGACAGAGAAATCTGCTAACTGAAAACCGGACTTGGAATAACCAATGAAGTAATCAACAAAACTAGAATTGTATTTTAGTAAAACTCAGGATCCAAATTATCAGTGTTTTCAGTGTTTACATTTTAGAACGAGTTAAAATTTCTAGCTTTTAGTGGTGGAAAAACTGTTGCACTGTAGTGTGATGTTGCCTCTCTAATTATCCGCAAGTGTGTGATCCCAATACCTCTTCTGCTCTGACAGCTTTGCTAAGCAGCAGTCGCATTAAATAATGCTCTTGGTTGCTTTTTAAAACCTTGACCAGAAATAACTTAATTCTCTGTTGCTTTTTGGCAACTTAATGGCAGAGGCAGGGACTCTAGTTACTCATGACAATGAGGGACGCTGCTGTCTAAGTGTCTTTTTAAGAACAGCTTGCACCTTGTCTCTCTGCCCAGTAGCAGTCAAAATGCCCTGGAAAGGGGAGAAAAAAGTGAAAAGCCTCATTCCTTACATTGGACTAGAATGAGATGCTAATGGGGGTTAATGCACTGAGAAAAGATTTAGGTGCATTTCAGAACCAAATGTCAAAGGTTTCCTTTGGAAAGTATTGAAGCAAATGTTGCAACTTTTTTGGGTTTCTGGCTGACACAGATTTCACAGATGCAAACAGCAGTTTTGAGCAACCTAATTCTTTTTTTTTTTTCGTTTAATGAAATCTTCAGTAAAAAATTGGCCCCACTTTAAAAATCAGCTTTCACAATCTGTGCTAATGCCAGCTATTATATAAGAGGTTGCAGTATCCCAAAAGCATGTCAGACCTAACCGCAAGTTTGAGTGTAAAGAGGACCTGAATTGCGAAAGTGTGTTGAGACATTATTGTTGTTTTTTTTTCTTCTTGAAAATATGTCAATCACTCTCATTGATACAGTGGTTCTTGGGAGGGGAGGTTGGGTGTTTGTTTTTTGGAATGACACAAATGGTATTTCCCTTTAAAGTGTGTGTGTGTTATTTGTAGGGGTGTGAATGAAGATAATATAAGCATGTAAAGGAACTCTAGAGTTCTCTTTAATAAGAAGTTTCAAGCTGTTCATCTGAATCCTATACAAAGTTTGTAAGGACTCATTGGCTTTTTTAAGGGTAACATGTCTGTATCAGCTTCGGAAACTCCTCTGAAGATTATGGAAGTGATTTTGTACTGAAGCTACCTGTGTGCCAGCCCTGTTCTGATCAGCAAACTCAGAGTTTTAATGTTTGTTTCAGTAGCTTTTCAGGTTATAATAAATGACTTGTGGATCTTGGGGCAGTGGGAGGGTTGGTGTGACGCTTACTTGATGGGAACTGGGAGATGTGACTTAGTTTCACTCAGGTTACAGCAAGTCATTTGGAATAGTAGAGCTTTCTTCTTCAAAAAGATTTAGGCTCTTTCCAAAGGTGACTTACTGAAAAGCTTCTATTTCTAACCTTCAGACTCCAAGTAGCAGTTCTTTAAAAAAATAATTTTTGAATTGTTATCTATTTCTTCCTCTGATTTTCTTGGTGTTTTACTTCCCTTAGGCTGAAAAGCTAATGAAGCAAATTGGAGTGAAAAATGTCAAGCTTACTGAATATGAAATGAGTATTGCTGCACATCTTGTAGACCCACTAAGCATGCATGTAAGAAATTGTTTTCCACTCTATTGATATAAAAGCACTTCAGACATGGAAGATATTCATTTTTTTCTTTGGATGATATTATTTGGCATATATGTGTAGCTATGGAAGTACACAGAAAATATTTCTGTAATTTGAAACTAAGGTGGCATCATTAAGAACAGAGCTTCTTTTTAATCTCTTATCCCTTTTTTTTTTTTTCTTGAGGCCTTACACTACTTTTAAGCTTGTGGGTGATTTTTGTTGTCAGGGACTAAGATCATTTCTAATACTGTTTTTACATATCAGGTAACCTGGAATGATATTGCAGGCTTAGATGATGTTATTACGGATTTGAAAGACACTGTCATCTTGCCCATCAAGAAGAAATACTTGTTTGAGAATTCCAGGCTCTTACAGCCACCAAAAGGTAGGAAGGAAATGTTATGAATTTATGTGTTGGTATTTAAAAAAAAAAGAGAGAGAATTACCTAGAAAAGAAAGAGGAAGTGAGTTGACAGTTATTCTAAGTGTAACAATTAGAACTGATGCCAGTGAATTTCTACTGCCGTGAAATCAAATTCTGGTGAATGTTTCAACTTAATTATGAAGCAATAATTGCTTTTTAGTTATCGGTGTTATATTTTGATGCATTAATCTTTGTAATCTGTATTTTTAATTGTCTAAATTGTGGATTTTTTTTATACCTCATCTTGTCCTTTGACCGAGGTGAGCTTTAACTCTGCTGTACAGCTTTGTACACTTTATTAATATTTTTACAGTATCATGGAAACGTAAGTCAAAAACATGAGAACTTGTTTTAAGCTAATCGTTTAGACAGTTCTCTGTTCTAGTCTTAGAAATTCCAGTCATTCAAAGAAACAGAGATACCATTTTCATTTTGGAGATCCCTTGATTTTTCTCTGGAGTTGAGGCAGTGAGGAAACTGTTGGGTGACAAATTAACTTTCCAAAAGTAAAATGGAAATTGGACTATCTGTACTAGAATGCTTCTGGCCATATTTGCTGTATGTTACAGAAAACATACAGAATTTAAACCTAAAATGTTGTACAAAATGGCGAACGTTATTTTTAATGCTCTGATACCTGGAATTTTGTCTTCTCAAAATTCTTTGAAACCTGTTAATTGCTGCCTGTATTTTTGACCATCTCTTCCTAGTTTTGTGTACCAAAAGATGAAAAATGAAACAGTTCTGTAATTGGTTTATTTTTTTCTGGGCTACGTTCTGTTTAAGTCACAAACTGAAACTGGAAAACTATTTTAATGTCATGATCTAATAAGTGGAAGGAAAAATATTTTTTATTTATTTATCTTTTTAAAGCATACTTTCCATATAGGGCAAGCTCTCCTGTCTTCCTAAACACTTGCATCGTATGTTAATAGGAAGTCATTTTTCAGAGTAGTTATTTTTGTGGTCATCAATTGCATAAACAGAAAAAAAAAATCAGTAAATCTCTGTTTCAGGTTTGACTGATTTTATTTTTTTCTTTGAATTGTTTTCTTTACGACTATGTTAGGAAAACATTACTGTGAATTCTTTCAATATGGAAGTTTAAAAATAATGTGAGATGTCATACTTTAATTGCGCATGATTTGTTTAAAACATTTGTGGGGTCCTTTTTTTTTTTTACCCCCTCTGTGCTAAGCTTTCTTAGCAAGATTGAAATGAACTATAAACACGGCCTATCAAATGTTTATAAGAAATAAGTTTTTAATCTTATGTAACATTTCCAGTCACAGTAATAAACCAGTCATCTTTCAGACAAACGTCTCCTCTCAATTTCACCGTATCCATTTTTAGATAGTTTTAATCTTATAATAAGGATATCTGAAATAACTAAGATGCCTCTGTTTGATTTGATGGAACAGTGTGCAACTTGGTTTCCTGTCTTTTAAAACTTGGGTAAAATACAAGCCCAGACACTCTGACATCTGTCGTGCCAAAGCGTGTTTTCTATACTGTGACCAGAAAACATTAACACTATGGCTTTTTTAGGCGTACTTCTCTATGGCCCTCCTGGTTGTGGCAAAACATTGATTGCCAAGGCTACGGCAAAGGAAGCAGGTTGTCGATTTATTAATCTCCAGCCTTCGACACTGACTGACAAATGGTATGGAGAGTCCCAAAAACTGGCTGCTGCTGTCTTCTCCCTTGCAATAAAGCTCCAACCGTCCATCATTTTTATTGACGAAATAGGTAAAAATCTATGTGCTTTTTAAGTAACTGTAGCAGAGTGGCATTAAACTGTAGGTTCAAGTTGATGATTATATTGAGCTATTGTCACCTGTTCCTTAAAAAGAATGGTAACGGAACAAGGTTTTAATATAAATAGAATTGAAAAGTAATGGTGACAAAGTAGGAAAAACTGCATTTCTCCTTTTTTGTGCTAGTGGAGGAAATTACAAGTAGAACAAACTGTTGCTTATTTTTGCTTAGGCTAAGGTTCACGAGGAAAGCCTTTCTTCTATAAAGTGAAAGCCATCACTAGATACACTTCAGCACAGAGTAGCTTTTCTCTATGAGGGTACATAATGGGAAATAAAGTATGGGAATAGGAGAGCTCAGGAATAATAATTTAATAAGGCTAAGGAAGTAGGAGGGGGACCTCAGCCAGGAAGACAGCAAAGGTGCCAGTTGTTCGGTGCATTTAAGCTTGTCACATTAGTGTTTAAGTTGCTGTGAGCAGTTTAGTTAAAATTGCTCATTTATTTGTAGCACTGGCACTTCACAGAGCGTGTCGTGCAGTTTGCAGAAATGGAGCAAGACAAAGCTTTTACACTTTTTCCAGTTTAGGTTTAAGAAGGGACTACTTTCTAAAGATGCTTTTTTTCCTTCCTGTAGGTATGAAAAATGTGCTTTTTTCCTAGCTGTTGGAAATTCTTAAGGCAACCCCTAGCAAAGCTAGAGCTCTGCATTACAAAGTGTATAGCCTACTTTACATCAGTCCTGTACCTTGCTGTTCTCTTGTGCTTTGGTGTTTTCTAACTTGACAGACTCTGAGTGCTTCCATCTCTGCATAAGAAGTTGAGGTGAACGTTAAGTTTCCAGGAATTCAGGAAAGTGAAAATTTGGAGCACAAGATCTGGGACAATCTCATGTGATAGTTACATACTTGCATGATGTAACTTAAAAGATGTGCTTAAAAATGTGATAAGATTCCACTGTCCCATTCTTCACTGTGAGAAATATTTTTCTTTTGTTGATGGTGTTTATTTTAAAAGTACTTATAAGATAGAGAATAGCATCGGTCTGCCCATGAGAAATCAAACAGTGTAGTTTCAATGGCAGGATTGAAAGTCAGCTGCTTTACTGATTCCTTTAATACAGATTCCTTCTTACGAAGTCGTTCAAGTTCTGACCATGAAGCTACAGCGATGATGAAAGCTCAGTTCATGAGTCTGTGGGATGGACTGGACACTGATTATAACTGCCAGGTAAGCAAAGAGGATGATGAGAAAAAGTTATGTGATTCTGTTATCTCAGATATTGAATCATTTGGGAAGAGTAGCAGATTGTGCGTAGTAGTTGCCAAAAGAGTTTCTTTACCTGTCAGCGATTACCTGTGTGTTATGGGAATGAGATGGATTATATTAATAGATTATTTTTCTACTTGAGAAAGCTGTTTTTGTAGGTGTTTTGTTTTTAATTAAGAGCTGTTATTTTCAGAAGTGTATTAAGTCTCAATAATGTATCTGTAAACTTTGAGCTGCCAAAATTGGGAATTCTAAACTGCTTTGAAAAACACCTTGCCAACAATATTTTCTTCAGGTGAAGTGAATCTTTGATTTCAGGAAAGGCATCGAAAGATCTGAATATTCACCTCAGTTGCAGGTTGGTTATTTTGTTTCCAGAAAAGCATCAGACTAGCTTTAGATGAGCACTAGACTCAAATTCTTTATCTTAGAGTTAACATCAACTTCCCTACTGTTTTAATGATGAAAATAAATTCTGTTAAATGGAGCCATGCTTCTATCCCATATTCCTGTATGCTTCCTTCCCCCTCCCATAATCCTAACAAAGCTGTTGTCTTTTAGAGAGGGAAAAAAAAAAGCAAAAGCTGCTGATGCTTTTAAAAAAAATACTTAGGAAACATGACTTGTATGCTGCATAGAAGAAAGCCTGCTTGGTCTGTTTCTGAAGCATCACCTGAGGCAATCTTTTTAAGGCCTTTAAAAAGGACGGTTATTCTCCAAATATTTAATTTTCAGCCTTTTTAATCTGAGAATGAGTTCTGATACTCTGCCCCCGTCAGTTTTTTCTTTATAAAATTTGCTCTTCCTGCTCTCTCAAGCTTGTAGTAAAGACTGTTTTTGAGTGGATTTTTTTAAAACTGGTTAGAAGGCAGTGAATATATGTGCATAGAGGCTTTAAAGCAGAGTGTTTGCTTACTGCCAGTAGGAGGCTAATAGTATGAACACTTAAGTGGAAGCTAAGATGATCTCGCAAGCACACATTCCTTCCAATGTTTGAACTTTATCTTTTTTCCTATATAGTGCCAACTTCTTGGAGGAAGTCATATCGTTCATTCTGTTTAGTAAGACAATATGTGGTCTTACCCATCTCTCGAGTTCAGCATGCTGAGCCTGAACAAGTTCCTGTTGTCCCTTGTGCATATGCCTCCACGCAGTAGGGAGCCGCTGAAGTAAATTGCAGTGCAAACAATTGGCTGGAGGTGCTGTGGCTGCTTCAGGTTTCTGGGGAGTTTTTCAGCAGGAGCGTTTTGTTTCAATACCATATTTCAGGCTCCTCCCTTAGATGTCATTGCTATTCAGGAAGTGTTCTTTAAGCAGTGGTTTTGACATTTATATTGTCTCGTTTCTGACAGCCAGCTCACTGGGCTCTTTTGTTCGTGACAAATGTTTACATGAGAGATTTGAGTTGCTTGTCTGATTCTCGCCAAACAAATTTCCTTTGAATAAGGATTAAATTTGGCTTTTGTTACTGTAACAAAAATTCCAACTGTTAGGAGGAAATTGTAAAGTGTCTTAATGAGCATTGCTTGTTCCTGTGTTGATTGCACCTGAAAACTGTTCAGCTTTGGGCTGTGCTGCTCAAAGCTGCACATCTGGGAGCCCCGTACGGCCACATTTGCGCTCGAGGGAGCCTGTGTTCACAGACCCTGCAGGCAAAGCCAGTTCTGGGAAGGCACTTTGGGTGCAATACTGGGCACTGACGCAAACCCTCGGGAAGCACAGCGTGGGTACAGCGATGCCTCTTTGCAGGAGGCAGCTCGGGCTCAGCCAAGCGTTAGCAAGCGTTCGGCACACGTGCATGACCACAGAACTTGCATGCGTAACCCTTTCTAGATGGAGCTGTGGTTAAGACCGCCAGAACCCCAGCTAAAAATGAGCCTTTTGGCTTTTTCTGTGTAGCGATTTGCTGCCATATAATTAAGCCTCTAGGTGGCAGGGTGACTCTGATGCAGAAAATACAAGCTGGGCTAGCCAGGGGCTGCTGGAGGTGCCAGGAACTACTGGCTGCGGAACAGTGACCCCAGACAAAGGAGCAGAAGGGTGTCAGGAAGCTGTATTGATAAGAGATTTATTTCCCTGGCATTTTTCACTTTCGTGACTGGGCATTTACAATGTACATAACTTAAAATAACAAATGAGAAAACACGGTTAATGTGAATGGGAAGTAAATTTGTTCTTAAACTAACAACTGGAATCCACTCAAATGAGGTAAATACTCTCCTTGTATTGAACTTGGCTTATACACGTCTAGCGCGCTGCTCTTTCCGTATACCAGTGCACATAGGTTCTTCTTGACTTTTAATGCTTTTCTAATGTAAGAAAAGAAACAAACAACATTTTAGTGTTTGCAAAAGTTGCCGGTTTGGTCATTCTAGAGAACTGGTTGCCTTTCTTTTTTGAACATAGCACAAAACTGAAAAGTTTTTTTTCATATCTTATCAAAATGTCTCCTTTCAAGTTCCTTCCAGACCACCAGGAACTAAACAAACATCACCAGCACCTGTAAGTGAAAGCTCTGGGTTACTGCTTAGTGTTTGAACTTTTAGATTGGGATCAGAAGGCTTCAGACTTGTGTAAAAATCTCCACCCAGTTGGTACTGTGTGGTACCAATGCTCTCCTGAGCTGCATGTTTAAATCCAGTTGCTGAAATCAGTACCAAGAAGCCTTATGTAACTTCTTTAAATGTTGACATTCTTGATAAAGTGTGGAAGAGTCACATGTTTGGTTTTGAAACTGCAACAAGGTGATGTTTTTAAAGTCACGTTTCAGGCTAACTGGTCGTCTTCTGTTGATGTATACAGGTAATAGTGATGGGAGCCACCAACCGTCCTCAGGATCTTGACTCTGCAATTATGAGAAGAATGCCGACCCGTTTTCACATCAACCAACCTGTAAGTAACGACAGCTTTGCTTAAGCAGCATGCCTGGTGGCTGAGCAACAGGCAGGTGCTTTATCAGCCACAAAATGCATGCGTCTGTTTTTGTTTGTTTGTTTGTTTTTTCAAAGAAATAGAGACTGGGTATTATTTTGATCAGCTTTTAGTCTTTTAGAAGCACATAGAACTTTGCTTTTCAAGGTGAAGTTTGCTACAGAAACCTGATGCTTTTATCTGAAACAACTCCGTGTGTCTTGAGAGCTTCCAACCCATTTTTTCATCTATAAAAATCTAGTGGCTTAGCTGCTGCACTCTGAAACAGATACCGGTCTCTCTTCCCTTGCTGAGGGATAAATAAGTATGAAATAAACTATTCTTGTACATTTCTGTGTAGCTTAAGGAAGTCCTTGGCATAAGATCAGGGCGCATCATGTCTCAGCACACAGCAGTTAGTACTGGATACTGTCTGTGGGTGCTGGCAGTTGTTTTCCAGTGCGGCTTTGCTATTGAAGTTTTGTCTTCTTTCTGAATGCCTTAGCTGTCTTCTCTGTAGAGCAAGGTAACCCAGTTAACTGAATTCTGTGAGGGAGTATCAGGCAGCTACAGGCAGGGGACGAGCCAAAAGGTGCATCGTCTGTATCAGGAGCAATGCTGGAGTAGCATCTTAGAAAAGAGCATATTAAACAACGAATTTCAGAGTTTGTGGCACTGAGTTGAAGGGGCAGCTCACTTCACAGGCTGTGTGGCTATTTCAGTGATTTGCAGTTCACCTTCCCCACCAGCACACATAAGCTGCTTGCCTTCTGGGGAGAGCTTTGTGGTCGTTTACACGTTAAAACTAAAAGCACAAATGTCTGCATACACTTGCTTACGAGGCAGAGTGACAGCCAGGTTGGAGAGTGCCAAGAAGCAGGTACATTTTGACTACCGTTTATAATTTCTGGGTACGTGATACTTAGTTTTCAAGGAGAAAAAAGGGCATGGAATCTGCATACCAAAGGCTACATTCTGCTTAAGTCTTTCCACAGTTGGGCACAGCAGGCAATCCGGAGAACTGTTTTTATTCCCATTACAATTTATGTCAAATGGGCAGTAATTAAGGTCTATATCAATTATGCCAGGTGTCACAATCTTATCCTTACTATACGTTTTGATATTGACATCCTTTTCAAGGTATTTTAGTAGCCTTTGAACACACAGTGATAACACAAGCCATTTTTGTATCAATATTGTAAAAAGCTCAGTTGAGGTTGTCGGTTTACCCTTCTGGCTACAGAAATACCCTTAATTATTCAGGTTTTGCAGAAACCTAGAGAGTGAACTGAAGGATTAAAACTCTCATCAATTGTGCAAGATAGTAGTCATGTTCCCAGACCTGTCTTGTTTGAACTGGCTTTCACTCCTTGTGGGTGGATACTTCTTGAAACAAAACATTTGTAGCCTAGTAACTACTTTTTTTTTGTTTGTGATGTCTGTTCATAGGGTTTCAGACATCTTACTCATTTTCAGGTTTTCCTTGAATTAGTAAGGGGCATGGACGTGTATTTTAGTACTTTATCACGTCTTTTTATCAAGAGCCATCATCAGAAGGATGAATAATCTGCAGGTAACCATGCCTCAGAATATTACCGTGGAGGCTGCCTTCCTCTCTGAGGTCCAGAATTACAATAGGAAGTGTCATTTAGGGCACAGGCACACAACTTTCCTTACCCTGCCACTTACCACTCATCTCTTGTTCTTGTCTGTGGTACTTTGTGATACAACCAAGACTGATTACAACTGTTTTATCGCGGGCCAAGATAATTTACATGCTGTGGATTGGCAGTGTGCACAGGTAGTATTGTTGTGGCGTAGCTAACACCTTGCAGATGATATACTGTAGTTTAACCAAGTTTGAGATGAAAATGCCTAAAATTACCCATAAAGAATTATCCGTAAGGCAGAGGGAAATGGAAGAAGTATTTTTTGAGATGGAATATCATCTGTTCAGCTGCAGGCTTTTGGTTTCTTTTCTTTTTAACAATGAAAGTGAATTTAGGACAAGTTTGTTTTTAGGAGACACAAGAAACTGTTTCTTTGCTGACTGTGTTTTATCTTGTTAGTAAGGATATGCTTAGCCGTTTCTTTCAAGATCATTACGATATGTGATTTATATTGCTTAAAACTTCCCAAGCATGATCTGTAGAATTAAATTTATTCATTTATTTTTTTTAAGCAAAGCAGTTTATCCTCTTCATCTGATTTAGCACAGTATATATTGAAAGCATCCTCTAGATCTAGAGAGTCTGCCCCCTGTGAAAAGAGATGATGGGAAATCCTCAGAGACAGATGCTTTTACTTAGGGCAAAATAAGACTAAACACTTCAGTGAATTTTCTCTTTCCCTATAGTTACTGTAAATGTATATGCTCAAATGTTTAGCTGTATGTGCTCCTGGAGTGAGAGTACCCTAGATTTGGTTTTGCTGAGTGGTGTGCCTAATTGCCCTCAGGTAGGTTTTCCTTAGCATGTATCATGCCTCCTGGTTGAGGGTTCAGTTTGTTTCACTGAAATTTCTGAAAGCCCACTCAGCACAAAACTGATACAGATGTTATTTATGTTTATTTTTGTTCTCTAGTAACTTCTATCTGTTTTGTTTAAGGCTCTGAAACAAAGAGAAGCAATCTTGAAGCTAATTTTGAAAAATGAAAATGTAAGTAGACTTCTTTTAATGGTTAGTTTGCTGTATTACTGTGGTCATGAGTGCAGGCTCTGGAGTGTAGAAAACACATTTTATAATCGACTGTTTTGTAGTAAGGTAGAGATGATCTACCAGAGTATTTCTAATTATAATTTAGGAATCTTTTGTGATTTTTAGGCGTGGCATAAAATTAAAGCAATAGAGTTGCCTATTGGTTTTAGTATGAGCTTCAGTCAGAGCAGTAGTCTCGGATTTCTTGGTGGATCACCATCTCTGAGGAAAATTACATAATTTCTCTGTCTCCATTTTCTCGTCATATAACAAAATCATATATTAATCTCCCTAAAGATGCTGAAGGTGAATCATGTTTGGAAATTGCTTTGATCAATAAAAGAAATATCATGAGGTATTCACTCAGGAAGAAGAGATGATGAATTTCTTGAACTGTAGTCTGTTGGCTCAAATTAAGGAAGGAAGAATGACACTGGGGGGGCAGTGCCGTTTTTTCCACTTTGACCCATAACTTACACTTCCTTTGGAGGAAAACTCCTGCTCTGGATGTTTTTACAAGTATTATATGGTGTTCATATCACTACCTGGGTTGCAAAATCAGAACAGTAGCTGTGAGTGCATCTCAAAGTGTCTGTTGGTGGGATATAGGACCTGTATTGTTGAAGGTTCCTGCCACTGAAGGCTTAGAGAATTTAGTCTGCAGCACTTCTCGTTAACTTCTCATGAAGTTAATGTTGCAAAGTGTCTGTTGATTGAGGTCTATCCTAATAAATACCATTCGTTAGTAAAACCAGCTTAAATTTTTTAAGAGGCTTAAAATCACAGCTCATCGTTGTGAATGGCGATATTGAGGGGGTTATTTTGCAAGTGGTCATTTTGGATTGTTTGTATAGGATTGGAATACAGCTTGGCTTCTTGCAAAATACTAGACATGCAAAAACAGAACTGATGCTAACCGCCAAAGGAATTGTGGAGGAAAAGCTGACCTATTTGCAGAAAGCTTCAAACAAATTAAAACTTCTCTTGCAAATTGTGGTTCCAAATCATTATTGCTTTTCAAGAGTTGTTAGGAAGGTGTGCCAAATAATAGACCTTTATGCGGGCTCTTGAAATAACTGTAGCCAGCCCTTGCATGCAAGTGGAGTGTGTTGTTCCTTTGCCTTGGCTACTGGGCCTGTGTGTTGAAGCACCTTGCCTTTAGGGCCTTAAGAGAAACCTAAATCGACTTCTGAATATGGACCTGAAAGAACATAAGGCATATCAAGCGTCTGGCAGTGAATCGCAGCTACACAAGTAACAGTTGCTGGGGCTGGGGGGAATCAACCTTTATTGGTTATCCCATAGGAGGAAGAATTGGATCTCTCAAGCCCAGCTTATTTCCAGCCAGGGTAACAAGCTTTCGGGCAGCCCTTCACGTGACAGGTGTAGTCATGCCCACTGCTTTCCCTGCCCGTCTTGAAGTCTTGTTCCTTCTTTCTGACTCGAAGGGAAATCCTTGGTACCTTGTACCCCAGTAGGTCAGGGAGCCAGGACTCAATTACGAGCTCAAGGGCTGAGCAAACAGGGCAGTATTGCTGTAGCCCTTGTCCTTCAAGAAAAGCAGGAGGGACAGTGGGGACTGGAAGAGCGCTTGGTGGGTGTCATCACGTTTTTGGGTTATCCCACGGAGCCCACACGTTGGACTGGTAGCTGGAAGTAATAGTGGTTACACCTGGGGCTTTGCCTTTATCACCAGTTAGCCAATTCCCATGGAAGAGTTTCCTTCTTAGAAGTCATCACCCCTTAGTTTCAGCCTTTTGGTTAGACTGTGTTGGCTTTAACTTCTTGAAAAGGAAATGTGGGTATGCTGGAAAATCTGCTGGAAGGAGCTGTTATCAGAGGTTCTGTAAATTGGATAAATAAATACGGGGTCCTGACTGGAACGAGTTCAGTCTGATGCAGTGCATGGAACCAGACGTGTTTTTTTGCCTCCAGGTTCCCTGTTTCATGGTTGTATAAAATAGGAGCAGCTGTTCAGTAACTCAGCAAACAACTGCTTTTGAGGTTCTTATTCTGCACTGAAAGGTGGCAACAGCAAAAAGTAAATGGGATGGGAACTTCTTCCAGCCTTGCTGTGTTACTGGTCAAAAAAGTGTTTATGAAAATAAAATGTTCTCTTCCAAGTAATGTTAAAAAACAAACGAAAGACTGTGACTGTGAAAGGAGGCCCATTGGGTGGTGTTCACAGTCTGTAGGTAAAAAGTTGCTCTTAAGGTCTGATAGAGCCCTATAGCCCTTTACCAAAAAAAAAAAGCAGTGCTGTTGCAGGGACCTTGTGTGTGAATTTGGGAAGCTGGGTCATTATTGCTGTCATTCTGTTTTGCCATCTAACAGGCTTCCAAAGCCGCATGGGAACTTTGACAGTAACAGAATATAGCAATGTGATAGTTCACTTTCAATTACCTGTTCATTTTTATATCTTAGAGTTTTATTAGGTGAAACATCAGTTTCATTTAATGAAATGAACTTCTTGGAGGGTTCAAAACATAACTTAATCGAATAATTTTCTTTTTAGCTCCTAAAAAAGGCAAGATGGGGGGAAAAAAAAACAGGGCAGGTAAAAATGCTTAGAGGTGACTATTTCTTGTGCTTGTAGAACAAAGTAAATGACTTCAGAGTTTTCAAGCTGTTACCTGTTTTTGGACAGGTGGACAGGCGTGTAGATCTCCTGGAAGTTGCTAAAGAGACCGATGGCTTCTCAGGAAGTGATCTGAAAGAAATGTGCCGGGATGCAGCACTCCTCTGCGTCAGGGAATACGTTAATTCTGCGTGTGAGGAAGAGAAGTATGTGCCTTGATTCTCTATTATGATAGCTGAACAGCAATTGTGAAGGCTTCTGGTGCTACACACTGTTCAAATATTAGTTTTTGTTTTCTGATTTGACTTGCAAATGTAGATTTTTTTTTTTTTAAACCTTGCTACTATTCACAGAAAGCAGGAGGTACTCTCTTTCTTGACAAACTGCCACTACACAACCAAAAAACAACAAATAAGTTACCTTTACTCGTTTTGACTATGAAAGTAAGACTGTTCCAAGGTGTCAAGCTTGAGGTTGCATGAACCAACAAGAGAGTTACATTACTGCATTATATTACCAGTCTTAAATAGGGCTAACGCTTTTGCATGCGTGTAACTTTACTTGCTGTGATGTTCCTCTGATCTCCCGTACTTGCAGGTAGATTGTATGCACAGGCAGAAAGAAGCACGTTTCCAGCGTAGTGCTGGATCTGTGTCAGAACTGCTGTTTTCAAGGATTAGTTCTCATTGTTGGAATAGCTGTTGTACCTCACCTAAATCGCTATCTTGCTTTTTTTCTTTCTTTCATTCTTCTGAAGCCATGATGAAGATGAAATTCGACCCGTGCAGCAGCAGGATCTCCACAGGGCAATTGAGAAGATGAGAAAATCAAAGGATGCCACACTTCAGAATGTTTTGATGCATGTTAGTTTAGATTAAGACTAAAGAGTGCGTCTGCAGCATCTGATGTTATTTAGTTTGTATTCTGTAATCAGCAAAAACAATGTGAGGGGGTGGGAGTGGGGATGTTCCTTGAATAAGGGAGTTCTCTTTCTGGAATTGTTTTTATACAACAAATTCTAAGTTATTGCAATGTTGTCATGCACAACTAGAAATGTCACAATAGATCATGAAGTGGAGCAATTATAGCTCAGACCAAGAGCAACTGCCTGTGTCTTGTCCCATAAGCGATGCACTGTGTAGCCTTAAAGCAGGTTCTCATGTGGTGCATGGGTTCAGGGGGTCACCTGTGTGAAGGGGAGACGATTCGTTACCAGTTCATGTATATACGTACGAGCGTGTGTGTATGTATTAAATGTATATATCCACACATTTTTTTTATATATAGACATAATCTGTAGATAATGAGTATTGAAAATCTTTTCTACTTCCTGAATCAAAACAAATCAGAAGATGTATAGATTAAAGATTCATCGATACTCAATTCACATTTACTTCTTCCTTTTAGCAGCAAACACAAAGGTAGAAATTCTGCTTCTAGAATAACTTTTAGGCAAAATTTGAAATGTTACTAATATTTCTTTCACATTACTACTTGAAATCTGGTGCCATTTAGTAAAGATAGTAAACTACTGTAAAAATGTTTGAATACTTCTCATTTTATATGAATCCTGCTTTTTGAGGCATCTCAATGCTGTTTTTATTTTTTCCTCTGATGTGAGTAATTAGAGTAGAATCTTCTTAACTGGTCTTTCATTAAGCCCCACATATTATAAGCTCTCTGAAATTGTGCTTTCTGACCTATTAGGCATTGTAACGAGGGTTTGCTGCTATTTAATCTTCTCTGGAAGACCCACTGCTGCACTGTGGCATTATACCATGAAGTGTTATACGTGTAGCTTTGACTAAGGCGAGGGGAGATGTTTTCTGATGTTTTGCTCTGTCACGTGCTCTGATCTGCAAAACTGAAGGCAATGAGGAATGGATTTCAGGTTTATAAGTGTGATTTAGCAATGTTCTGCTGTACTTGCTGGTAACAGTTTAGTAAATTCATGTAACATTATGTAGTGATAAAGGCAAAGGGTTAAAATATAAGTGGCAAAGTGTTTTGGTAAAGTTAATGTCAGTAGGTTTTCAATTATTTAATTTTCTCCTTACAATATTGTGAATTGTGCACAAATTTAACACATATGTAATCATAATTGTTCAACCCAAGGGGCGGGTACACTATGTCACAGCTCTGCTAGCTACAGAAAGGTAAGCGTTGAAAGCAAAATAATGATGTAAAACGAAACAAGCTACAAAGTAAAATAAAGAGCTGGAGCCAGCCGGCATACGGTATCAGGTGCTGATGACGGTTTCCATTAAGCTTATAGCCGTAGCAGCCCTTCCCACCTGAGTGCCTTTGCTTCACACACTGGTCGTGTAACGTGTCAGGTACAGTAGGTTTAGTTTGACCTGATTTAATCTCCTTGTCTTTTTTTTTTTTTTTTAATAATTACTTTGCTTTTTGATATTGGGGTAAAAAAAAAAAAAAGATAAATGCCTATTGGTGTAGTACAAGGATGGGGGAAGTTTGGCACAGCAGAAAATAGTGGGATATGGAAATCAAAAAGTGGGATATGGAATGCTGATCCCACCAGTCATTTTGGTTACGGGGCGGAAATGAGTGCTGTAAGCACCACTGCAGGTGCTAGCCTGCACTTCTTCACCAGGGAAGGGTGGAGGTGGTTTAATCTGCAGGGAAACTGCTGAAAGAGTAGCAAGAGAACTTGGAAGTTCTGGGAGGCCAGGAGCCGTGGTCAGCAAAGCCCAGTTGCAATGGTGAAGGGTGGAGGTGCAGCAGTGCTTGTGGTCAGCTCCTTCCAGAACACGCTTCCTCATTGCATTAGGAAAGTGCTGCTGCTGCTCCCCGCAACTGCACGTTAAATGATGCACTTTATGGCTACCTCTTCAGTGCTGGCTGGGGAAAAGTCTGATCCAGTTCAAGGACTAGCTTTAAAATTAAACATGCAAGTAGTGCAACTTACTGGAATTTGCTTTCTCAGCAGGTTTAAATTCTGCCCGCACCAGACGCAGTGCTCTGGCTGGCTGGTCCGTCCAGCAGTGGCCAGTGTTTCGTGCTCAAACCCAGCACCACGGCACAGGCGTGGGGCTGACCCAGTCTCCAGCACCAAGCACTGAGTTGGAACACACAGTTTGGTGTGAAAAGGGCCATTCTTGGGGATGAATAGCTGAATCCTATGGCTGGAAGAGGCACAGTCATTCCCAGCGGACAATTAATTTGTTTAGACCCGCTCAGCCACTGGTGGACAGTGTGTACAGCACAGAAGTTGTCCTCTGGCTGTACAGGGGCTAATCGCTGCATCACACAGAAATCTTTGGAGCGGTCTTAAATAATGGGTAAATAAATGCATGGGTTGCAGTTTGGTTTTGTTGCTTTGGTTCTGTAACCTTTACAAGTGTGTCTACATTTGAATTCTGTAAATACAGGTTTTTTTTAAACCTCACTTGAGCCTGGTTTGGACATGGGAAACCCCATTTCGTGCTTTGGCGGTGCGGGACACAGCAGCCGGCCAGAGCTGCGGGGCTGCGCCATGATGCTGCTCCCAGGATGGCCCTGGGTAGGGTGCAGCAGCAGATAGTGACTCCTTATGCTTGTTAAATCGGCCTTGTTCAACACTCAGTAAGCCAGCCAGAAAAAAAAAAAAGCTCAGATGAGGTTTCCAGAAGGAAACAGGCTACGTGGTCAGCCTCCAGGCTGCTGGCGATGGCTCGGCGAGGCACCAAGTGTGCAAGGGTGGCACACGTGGACCCCCACACTGCTATGGACCTGTAACCAGCCACAGCTGCACCACACGGCTGTGGTTTCCACCCCCAAAAAAATTACAAAGCAAGCATTAGTTACATGTATAAATATTTATTTGTACTAAAAGTGAGTGTTTCATAGTAGAGTATCAGGGTCAGAATATATTAAATCATGAGATGCATCAGTTGAGGTACAAATTCCAGTCTCATGTCTTTAATAAATACACTATAAAAAAACTAGTCTGCATACTCTATTTTAATCAGAGGTAATCAGTATACTACTCTATTTTAAAAGAATAATACAACATTTGTGTTTTGCTGTAACCATTTGGATTTACTGCAGTTTCTTGAACTGTTTGATTATTTTAGGATGAGAGGCAACAGCATTATTTCACTACTTAAAAAAAATCGCAAATATTGCAATTATAAGTTGGAGTATTGCTTTTGTGTTCCAGGTCCCTGCCAGAGGGCCCGAGTATGAAAGGCACTGGTGCTAGTATGCTTTCAGCTACTAACATGGTCGGTGCAGCATTTTTTTTGAGGTATAATACAGTTTTGTGTTCTCACCTTTGAATACTTAAAAAAAAATATATGAAAAAAAAAAACAAATAAGTGAAAAATAAAACACTTTTTACAAAAATAGTCCCAATTTCATACATAGTCTTGGACACCGCACCATGGCCACAGCAAAACAGGCTTGAGCTTGAGGTGCCGCTTGCTATACTAAGTTACGAGCAGAAGCAGGATTGTTTTCACTGAGTGTAGATCCATTTGTAATTAAAACAAGTACAAGGAGAGGAGAACGTTATTTCCATTTCATTTGAAACACGTGCTGACCCGTCCTGGGGCATGTACTGAAAAAGGACAAGTATAAAAGTCATGAAATCTGGTGGCTGCAACAACTAACAAGCGCAGCGGCCCCCGGCTCACCCCTCTGCACCATTCCCGTATGCTCCGGAGCTTCTCAGAGATCTCCTGGGCTCCACAACGCCCCCCAGGACAGCTTCCCCAGGCCCCGAGCCCAGGCAGCGCCCGGCAGAGTCCTTGTCCCTCTGCAGCCGCACCGGGGCTGGGCACACTGCAGCCTCACGGGAAGGTGAGCTTGGAGCACCCGGAAAGATCTGTCCAGGTTGGTTTTTTTTTGACTGGAGGGGTCAAGCAGGAGAAAGAAAGGAAGAACCATTAGCAAGTGACTCGGGGACAAGGCTATTTAAAAAAAGATCCTGTTAAAAAAGGGCATTAAAAAATCCTGCTGTGAGCGAAAATTGTCTAAGGCACAACCTCAAGAGCAGTGACTGGATCCAAGCACCAAGTGCAAGCAGCAACCACTCCTCGCTCCAGCAGCTGCTCCCACCTCTTTGGGCAGCGCTGGGTGAGGGGTAAAGGAAAAACACTTCATCATTCCTGCTTCGCACAGGGACACGTTTTTATCCCAGTGCCAAGGTCCCAGCTCTGCAGCAGGGACCAGTGCACAGTCCCGGCAACACCAAGCGACCCAGCCAGCCCAGCCGATGCCACGTTGGGCTTCCCGGAGCCTCGCTGTGCTGGGAGCGAAGGCCTGGCTGCCCTCCCCTTCAGCTCCACCAGGATGCTCCTGGCAGCTTCAAGGGGAGAAGGAACTGGCTCAAAGTATTTCTGATTAGTAAAAAACACTCTGACCCAGACAGGAAAGTCCTAGGAGTCAGAATATTGAAAATGCCAAGTAGCTGATCTGCATCATAGGGAATCAATCAATCATCGCTCACTCTTAATACAAGTATTTTTAGGAGGAGAAGTAGTGTTAATTCTTTTTTTCCAGCGACTGGTAGTACTCAGTTAGAACTTTCCAAGCTTTTGGGGCCATGAAGCCATCCGGTGGGTTTTCACCTTCACGAGCAAGCTTTCTCATGCGTGTTCCCGAGATGAAGTCAAAATCGTCATGCCTACGGCAAAACAGAGACAGAGGTGAGATCGGCGCAACTGTCCGAGTCGCTGATCTTCTGCTGTGCCAAGGGCACAGTTGGAAAGCTCCTGGCACCATTTCCTCGCCAGCTGCAGGCACCAGCAACTTCCTGCGCTGAGTTTACAATCGGCAGCAGCAGTGTCCTCTAAGGGAGCTGCTCTTTCCAGAGGAGCTGGAGTCGTAGATAAAATGCTTCCCCAGCAGCTGCGTAGGCAAAGGAAAACGAGACGCTGGTGCCTGCATTACCTTTTTGGGTCATAAAAATCCATAGCCCTCTTCACTTTGTTGTAAGCAGCCACTCGGAAGGGGATGATTTCCACTGAGGTCAGGCCCGGTGCCATGCTGAGGACCTTCCCCCCTTGCGTGGGCTCGTACAGGTCCTTCTTGGTCTCAGGGTGAGGCATGCCTGCAGGATCACGCCCCACGATGTAGAAATTGGCCCCGGCGATCATGCGAGCCCGGCAGTGCCACTGCACCTGTGGAGAGACACAAAGAGCACTGAGCCTGAGCAGCGACTGCCCTGGACTGCAAAAGAGATCCTGGCGAGCTGGATTCCATGTGCAGCATAGAAGGAACGATGGACGCATGTCCATCCATGGGTTTTGGCTGTCAGTGAACCAACAGGCAGCAAGGGGTTTGGGCTGCTTACAGGGGAGGTTTGGTGTCTACTGCTCTCCTTCCATGGATTTAGGGACAGAAGAGAAACAACCCAGGAAAAACAAATGAATGTCCCTGCCTGGCACAGCTGTTCCCAGCTCTCGGCACAGCTTGCAGAAGTGCAGCAGCTTGCTGAGCCAAGCCCTGATGTGAGACAGAGGCTGCAGCAAGCAGAGGGTGAAGCAGGGAGGGAGCTGACAACAAACCAGCAGCAACCGACCCCTGCTCCGCAGCTTTCTGGAGCTGCACCGGGAAGCCAGCAGCGAGCACGCCCACAGGCTGAGCTTGCACCACAGCAAGTGTCCAGCGGCTACGTTACCTCTGTGGGGCCAGCGTAGAGCATGGGAGAGGGGAAGATGGCAACGATGGTCGATTTGGGGTCCAGGACGTGCTCCTCAAGCACTGCTGCGTGCTGCTTCATTCGCCACTCTAGCGGGACGTCGTCGTCTTTGGTCCATCCGCCCAGGGGGTGCAGGAGAAGCACGGGGTTTTTGTAGCCCCTCTGCAAGAGCTGGCACCGCGTGTCCTGCATGAGCAGGGCGTGCCCATTGTGCACAGGGTTGCGCAGCTGAAACGCAAAGACAGCATCTGAAACAGAAAGATTCAGGTCACAGGCCAGCACCAAGCTTCAGACTCTGCACTGCTTCATTTACCCACTCCGTACATTCTGACACGGTCATAAAGATACACAAGGATCTGCTGTCCTATCTTCACGTGGAACAGACCTTAAATATCTTAGATGGGTGTTTAACAAAGGTACGGTGCCTCTGCAAGTTTATTTTCATTGCACATCCTTCCTTCGGGGCTGATTTCAGTCTGACCAGCTCTCCTGCCATGTTTTGAAATGCCACTGGACACAAATCTAAACCTCTGCTGAGTTCCCTGACTTCTGAAGTGATCTGTCACCTCCCCAAGCTCGATGGCACCTTCACGAAGGCCAGCACACTCTCCCTCTGAACACCGAGATGAAATGAGTGTCCAAGGGCTGGCATCTCTGCTGCTGCTGGTCCCCTCTGCTGCTGGGATGCTGTGGCACTGCACAGCACAGCAGGCGACTGTCAAAAGGGTTAAAACGTCACACTCACTGCGTGAAACTTAATTAGCCCTAATGTGTTGACCCTGCAGCAACACTACAAAGGCCCTGTCTCTGGTGGCAGAGGTGAGAACCGAGCCAGGCGGAGCTGCCAGGTGTAACAGGAGATTTACGGGCTCTGGTTACACAGACTGACGTGCAGAACTGAGCTCACCGGGTTGGGCTGCTCCATTTAAAACCTTGTTTTGCAGAAGTGCCCCTTAGCCCATGCTAGGGCTGTTTCCACAGAGTCTCTGGTGCTCAGAGACAAGAATTCACCAGGAAGCAATTAACTTATGGGTGTAAACTACTTCCTACCTCTCAGCCTGCTCCCTAAGGGCTTGCCAAGCAGACTGAAGGCAGATCCCGTTTAGAAACCCTTCTCTGGAAATACTCCAGCCTGAAACAATACAGCTGCAGGCCACAAAAAGAGGGTGGCCATCAGATGCCTGACAGACTGCCAAGACAGCCCCCTGGGGGAGAGCACCGCCTGCAAGTAACCAGAACTCGCCTTTGCACCTGAAGGCCAAGCACATCAACACAGGACTTTAAATGCTCTGGGTATGGAAGGAGAGGACCTGGGCCTGCCAGGGAGCAGCACACTCAGTGCTCTCCAGTCCTGTGCCTGGAAAAGCCCACTGAGGAAGCTTCCCGTCACGAGCACCGTTCCTACCTTAGGAGACCCCACGCCATTTTTTGTGCTATGGCCTGGTCGCTCTTCCTGCCCTTCCCACCCCTCCGTCCCAGTCTCAGGAGCACATGAAAGCCATCTGGCAAGTGCTGAAAGGCCAGGAGCGAGCAGTCACAGACCACAAATATCTCCTAGTGTCAGGAAAGATGGGAGGAGGGCACACACTTGAGAGGCTTATGAATTAGTGAGCCAGCTGGAAAGCTTCAGAAGCACAGCAAGCACCCCAGTCCATCTGACAAGTGTGAAATGTATGACAGGGATCTAAATGACACAGCACAAATTACAACCCGTTAGTGTTTGCCCTCATGCAAAATAATGGCACTAATGGTAAGGTTTCCCTGTAAGAGCAGTGTCATTGGTGCTACCCCAAGACACCCACCAGCGTTCATTTCTCTGAACTTCTGCTTGAGATCGAGCGGTGTCAGACGGTACTGGTCCAGTCCATCATTCCATTTGATCTTCTCCAGCACGAGGAGCTCTCCACCAACCAGCCAGTCTCCGCTCTCCATCACCATCTGTGAATTACACACATGTTACACCAGGACAGCAAAGAATCTCCTCTCTCATTTCCCAGCCTCCTTTGAAAAGCATTAGGCACGATTCTGCTTGTGGAGCGATCTTCCTTTCTAGTTCAGCACGCTACAGGTCGGAAACATTACCCAAGTGGCAACAGGAACTGAATGTCATGAGCAGTGCAACGACACAAAGCGAGGCATCAGCCGCAGAGACCATACCACTGCACCCAGCTGGGTGCTGGACTCCTCTCTGCAGCCTGGAGGTGCAGAAGTTATGGCACAGGACCTTCCTCCATCTAAGCTTTTGCTCTTGCAAAGCCTTTCCACACAGCAAGCAGTGCTCTGGTGGTGGTAACACCACTGTGTCACCCACCCTTCGTTCCCTCCTATGCTGGAGATGTTATTTTCTTCCTGGGGCGCTGCCTTGGGAGTACACAGCCCCCCGATTTGCTGAAACCTCCTCTAGCTGGAATAATGAGGCTTCTGACCCCATTCAGCACAACCTGAGGCCACTACCCTGCACTGACCAGCTCAGGATCTCACCACAAGTCTTTATATGAAATCCCTAAATTTGCGTTGCTGTACTGTCACAGCTGTTTTCTTCACTGTCAAGGGTATTGTTAAACTTTCACAACTAAGATTGCTCTGTTTCAAGAGAGCAACTGCTGCTAAATAATTAAGGGAGGTATTTTAAGGTAGGGGAAAAGAATTAGCATGGCTTTGGCCTTTTTAGTTCAAGCCACTTGGCATAGCCTGGAGCTCTCTCTCCCTTACTAAGTGATGATGTTCTTTGTATGGCCAGGGAAGAGGTGGGAAAAAATAAGCTGTAAAAATACAACCCTTTATTGGCTGCCTGTACAAAACAGCCAAATTGAGGAGTAAAACGTAGCTAAAAGGAGCATGAGCCAGGGATTTGCAGTGTCAGCATTTGGCAGCATCACTGACATCATCACACTCCCAAAAGCAGGAAAACCTCAGGATCTAAGTTGCTGGGCATGCTAAAAAAGCTTGGATGTTGGTACACTGGTGAGGACAAATGAATGAGAGGAGCAGCTCCTCAGCAGCTTGCTTGTTTTCCCTTTCAACCATTTGTTATCTGACTGATGTTCTTGCTAAGCAGCAAGTGCAGCGTTAACAATTGCTAGTAAAGCCTAAAAATTCAGCCCTCCTGCACGCTTGGGAAGTGATGGTTCTCAACGAGGAGCTGGGCTTGGAGAGCCAACAGGACACCAAACACCACGGAAACCTCCGAAAGGTTTGGTTCTCCAGCCCCCCACGCACATCTCTAACCCTGGCCAGGTTTCCGACAGCAGGAAGGACAGGGACAAACCTACTTTGACGTGTGGGTGCTTGGCGCAGGTGGTGCCCCAGATGCGGGCGCAGCGCTCCTCCTTCCTGTGCTCGAAGTACTCGGGGTTCCTCAGGACCGCCACCTTGCGCCCCTCGTAGCTGAGCGCCAGCGCTCCACAGCCCTCCAGCCGCTGCTTGTCCTCTGTGGAGACCGGCAGCACGATGGGGATGGTCAGGTTGATAACGCCGTCTGGCAAGAGGAGGGTGGATGTCAGCATCCTCCAAAGACCTAAAGCACCAGCACTGCTGAAAGTGTCCCCAAGCCACTTCAGATGGACTACAGGAGGGTGGTGGGAGAGGCTGGACGGGACACTGAGCCAACAGAAGTTTTCAGAGGCATAAATCCTCTCCTCGGAGAGCAGGAGGCCAAATTTTCCACGACTAGTTCAGGGACTCGCCATCAGTCACATGAATTTATTCACTGCCCAATTTTTGTTTCATGCTGCTAATAAATACCAATGTCAGCAGACTAAGAAAGCTCCTTATCTTAGTGCCCGAGATGTCTCAAAGACACCGGGAGTATTTCATTATTTTCTGGACTCTTTATCTCCCAGAAAGATTTGCTCTTTTCCAGTTAGCTTGTTTTAAAGTCTCTTTGCAAAATTTAAACATACTTGGTAAATACAGTCCTGGCTATAACCCCTATCTCCTCTTCCAGGACAACAATCTCCATTAAGACCACTCCAGCTTGATTTTGCCTGCTGGCACCTCTCACAACCATGAAAATTCACTGCACTGCCCTGTTTGCACATCTCTTGAACCGACTCTTCCAACAGAGAAAACAACATCACATTTTGTCTTTTTTTTCCCTTGTTATCTCTGTACTATCACTCCTCTTAGCTTGTCTTTGCAGTCCATTTTTGATCTATTCTGTATATACACAGTGAGTCTACATTTGCATGCGTAGTTTCTAATTTCTGTACCGTCTCTAAACGCCTTGAAGTTATGTTGATTTTAGCCACCCCCCATTTCCCACTCCCCCATTAAGGTCTTCCCACTTCTCAAATATGCCAGTATTAATACACAGGAATCACTCTCTTCCATTGGTTGCCATTCATAAACAAGAACAAATAAATCACTGATTCACTTTGTTACAATCCGACTGAAATCATTTTGGACCCTTGAGAGTCTTAATTTGAGGATTTTGACCATGATGTAGATTTTGGTTAATCGTTATTAAAATGCTTCCATTTACTTTAATTCATGACTAGATATCATCTGCCAGGCAGCAATTTTCAAGCAACTTCATGAATAATCAGATACCCGTAACTAGTCACATATGAAGCAATCAATATCAACTTCATATATTTAAATAATATTAACGAGTGATCACTCAATAAAGTCAGCGTGGAGAAGTCAGCGTGGCATTTTCAAATGCAAGACGCTAACAAAGATCACTCCAATGGAGGTGAGTAATTACAAAATTACTAGGATTTTTGCGAAGACTGGTCAATAGGACACAGGGTATGCATGCCATCTTGTAAATGGCTGAATCATAAACAGGACGTGGGTGTGTTTAGTCTTAATAATTTAAATAGCAAAAAAATTACAGCAAAAAAAACTAATTGTAGTGATTTCCATATAACCTGAGGACAGTTATATACATACCAGCTACAGAGTGATTCTTTCCTGGGAGAATACAAACACAATTAAGATAATTAACACTCACAGGCACCAGTTACAGTTTCCAGAACCAAAGCGGCTCGGTTAAAACCTCCAGCAAACACCGCGTATGGGCAGGCAGGGCACGGCGCTCCCTTGCGAACGCCGTCCTCCCCAGCCAGCCCGCACCAGAAGGGATGTGCAGCATCGGTGCTTCCACTCCATCTATTTTTAACACTCCTCTTGTGCCAACTATCAGTATCAACATGGTATTGACTCCTCAAAGCGTGAAAAACGCCTGTGTATCAACCAAGTGAGAGGAAGATGGAGTTGCACTGCTGCTGGGCCACCGAAACAGATCACGGATGTCCCAGGCACAGCTTGCTCCTTCTGGGCTGCCTAAAACATCACCTGCACTCCCTGGGGAAGAAGAATTGGGCCACAGACTTTGGAAAGACCAGCATGGAAGCTCTCTTTGGCAAGAGAGGGTCCTCTAGAAGGAGGGCAAGGCTCCCCACAGGGAGTCTTTCACCAAGATCCCAAACCCTGAGGCCAGAGAGCCCTATTGGGTCTACAAAACTCAACGCATGCACCCCTTTACTGTGTGCATGGCAATGGCACCTCCATCTGGGACATGGGACATACACATCTACCACCCCAGACTCAGTGGTTGACTGTCACTGCCTGAGTATTATTTGCCTCTTCCAGGGAGGAAGAGCCTCTTATTATGTTGCTAATTAATAGCTAAATCTGCTTTATTTTAAATTACAGTAATGGGGGAGCAGGAAAATAGGAAAAAGGAAAGAGAAATCAGACTCTGTCCCTGTTTCCAAGGAGCAGCTACCCTCTCCTCTCACCTGAAATTCAGCCTGTCAGCCACCCCTGGTTTGGGGCTTGCATCTTTATTTACCCTGGTAGAACCACGCATGGTAAGAGCTTATATACATATATATATATATATATACATACACACACACACACACACATATAATGGCAGCCAAAAAGGTTGAACAGCATGATGTGGGATGTCTAGTGGGTGACACAGGACCCTGGCTACAGCACAGTGAACTTTGTCACCTTTTATACTCTTTGGTGCATTTCAGAGCACGGCTTCCCAGCTCCCGCGCTCCCTTACAAGCACTTGCATGTAGCACTCGAGAGGAAAGGAGGCTTGCAATGTGGCTGAGCATTAAGCTGTTCCATATGACTGCCTGCTAAAACACCGCAGCACGAGTATCAGGTATCACAAAGCGTGGGATCTAACACAAAGCGTGGGATCTAACACAAAGCGTGGGATCTAACACAAAGCGTGGGATTCGTACCGTTCAGCAGGGTGCCAAAATGGATCACTTGCAGGTACTCTGCCTCACGCATGAAGCCCTTCAGTGGTGTGGCCCAGCCTTCACTCAACACTTGCACCCACTGCAGATCCAGCTGCAAAACAAACCCAGAGGACACTCCTGGCACCAGCTCGTGCTGCTCGTCCTTCCCCTCCACTGCAAGAGCAGTCTCATCGTTTAGCATTAGAGGACATTCATAAAGGGGAAAAAAGTGGTGCTGAGGGTCAGTGTGATGTTTTTGTTGTTTTCTTTTTTTTTTTTTAAAGACAGACCTGTATCCTTCCATAGCACAACAGCACTCAGAGAAACCACAAAATCAACACAAAAATGATTATCAGGGAGTGTGGTGACAGGACAAGGATTAACAGCTTTAAACTAAAGAGAGGGGAGATTTAGATTAGATATTAGGAAGAAATTCTTTCCCATGAGGGTGGTGAGGCCCTGGCCCAGGCTGCCCAGAGGAGCTGTGGATGCCCCATCCCTGGAAGTGCTCAAGGCCAGGCTGGATGGGGCGTTGGGCAGCCTGGGCTGGTGGGAGGGGGCCCTGCCCATGGCAGGGGGGTTGGAACTAAGGTCCTTATGGTCCCTTCCAACCCAAACCATTCCGTGATTCTGTGAACAAAGCACCCTTTAGCCACATCCCTATCAAAGCTTCTGCCCTTCAAACAGCAAAACAATGACCGAGTCATAGCGCAGCATTCAAATGAGATGATACCTTCGTGATCTCTACAGATGGTAGCATGTCTGCTTCAGCTCGGACAGTATCAAGTTTATTTTCGGGTACAAACAGCTCAAGAACATCCTTAATCGATGCACAGGGCACAATGTTCTGAAAGAGAGAGAGACAGCAATCGTAACACTGGTTTTTAAACGCACACCAAGAAGTCAGTATGTGCAGTCAGATTTACAAGCTGCCAGTGGTGGTGGTAAAAACAAATTACCTACTTGTATTTGCAGGAGATCCACAACCTGCTGAATGCATTCAGACACTGACGCAACGTTCGTTTTCAACACTAGTTCAGGAGAATCAGGCTTCTCATATTCTGAGTCAATCCCTGTGAATCCTATGGACAATTAAACCCAAACCAAATGTATTTAAAGTAATATTGCATGCCCTAGAGTCAACACCACCATACAAACAAACAACCAGCAAGCATTCAGCCATACTGAGTAGTAGAAGTGACACTTGTGATAGTAAGATTAGGGAAATAGGATACTCTTGTGTACTACAAAGAGCCTTTATTAACCCACCTCTAGAGATTTTCTTTGTACAGAGCTGCAAAGTTACACTATCTGATTCTTTGGAAAGCAAAAGGCAAATTAAGAGCTCATTCTTTCATACCTTTGATCTCTCCAGCTCTTGCCTTTTTGTACAGGCCCTTTACATCTCTGCTTTCACAAATATTTAGAGGAGCATCTACAAAGATTTCAAAGAAAGGAAGCCCAGCTGCCTCATGAATTTTCCGTGCATTTTGACGATCCTGTTAGAAGAAAGGCAGGAAAATCATATGTGTCCGCATTGCAACAAACACCTTCCTACTATATGACATTCCCTGGAATCTGACACAGGTAAATTCATCTCTGGTATAGATTTATTAAATTTAAACCAATGCTAATAAGGGTTTATATCTCCTTGCCCTCTTTTTCTTTAAAGACACTTTAGAAGACCTCTTCATTAAGTAGGCCAGCAGAACTTTAGGATCTGAACAATTATCTACCCTGAGTTAAAAAAAAGCAACTGTTTGTGTTGGCTTGATAATGGCAGATATTTGGTATTCTGAGGAAGCATAAAAACACAATCAACACTTCCTCAAATAGAGTATTGATAACACTATGACAGGCTATTGTTTTTATGCCTTTTTTCTGCCTCCTAACAAGTTAACATAGGAGCCTCTATAGTGAGATTTCAAACTTCATTTAGCTTTTAACCAATTCTGAATACATTTGAAAGCAAAAATGTTATGTCAAACAGCACTCCAGAAACTTGTATTGATCGTGTTTAGTTCTGTATACCAGTGGCGTTACCCAAAAAAGTGGAGAAGATAAAGGAGCGTCTGATGGCATACACAGGAAGCCCTCTACATAAACTTTTCTTTCCTAGGAACATTCATGAGATCAAGGCCACCCAGAAAGGAGCAGCATATGATGCAGAGAGCTTACCTTTGAAAAAGGAGAAATGAAACTAGTTATGCAGACGAGCCCAGCATCAGCAAACAATCTGGCCACCTCTGCGATGCGGCGAATGTTCTCCTCACGGTCCCCAGCTGAGAAACCCAGGTTTTTATTCAAGCCATGTCGAACATTATCACCGTCCAGGGAATAGCAGGGGATGCCATGAGAGACCAAGTACTCTTCCAGAGCAAAGCCGATGGTTGTCTTACCAGCTCCAGAAAGGCCTGTTGGAGACAGAAAAGTGAGGTTCAGGTTTGAGTTCAAAAGAGTGAAAATGACACCATAGCCTAATCCCTCCTGGGATGCTGGCAACAAAACTCCTCCTGTCTGGAGCTGCTTTAGGAAAGAATGAGGTAGGATTAATCTTTTCAGTGTACTGTACCTGGCCAACCCTTCTTACTCCAGGGGTGGCATTAACGCTACGAGAAATGTTGTTAGACCCTCGTATCTGGAGGGGTTCAGCCCAGCAGTGTTGCAGAAGTCCATCCTGCTGGGCCAGGGTGGGACAAACAGGTGCCAGCAAGTAGGGGAAGCCTGAAAGGATGCTGTTGTCTCTAAGTCTTTCAGCATCTTCCGATTCCTCCTCCTCTTCCTCGTATGGACAGCCAACCGCTCTCCTAGAGTGGACCCAAGGAGAGGTTCTTGCCACAGATGTGTGGGGTGGGATGGGCTCCAGCAGCAGCAACAGCCCCTGTGCATCCGTGGACACCTCCACTTCTGCAGGAACAGCAGCCACAGATCCACGTGAGCAGAACAGGATGGCTCTGTGTCTCATGGAGTCACCAGCCAGAAAGTCCTCAATCCTAAGCGAGGTGGCTGCTTCCCACCCCAGCTCCATCCGCCTGCACAATGAGCATTTGCTACTGCCTGTGTAGGAGAGAGACAAGAGGACCTGGGGCACCAAACTGCTTCTTTCTCTTGGGTGGCGATGCATGTGTTGAAAACTCCTTGAGATGGAAGAGGATCTCGACTTAGGAGAGAGAACACCTCCAAACACCATGCCTGCCTGAGGAAACACTTAGCCTTGCAAAATATCCTAAGGAGACAGCAACATCTGCCCGCCTGTTTATATACCCTATGTGTGACACCTACTATTGACCACTGATGGAGGTGAGACCCCAGGCGAGGAGGACTTCTGGTATGATGCAGAACGGCCACATTTGTGCTGGAGAGGAAACCTGGCTGGGTGTGCTGCTGCCTGTGCCTTTGGTTTGTGTAATACAACAGACTGAGGGACTTTCTCAGCAATGTAGGGCACTCGAGTGTCCTTCTGTTTCATCTATATAGTCCACGTAACATCTTTCCATACGGTCTCTTAAAAGTCAGTTGCTGGGAAGTTAGGAGACCACTGCATATATCAAAGAATAATCATCAGCCAGAGAAGTTCAAACCTTTCATACACAAGATCTTTGAGGGACACTCAAAAGAAGGAAATTGCCTTGGATATTTTTTTTTTGGCTTCAGAAATGATGTTAAAACATTAGATGCTGGCCTTCTTCTTGAGATTAAAGAGGGGAACAAAATAGAGATGTGTTTTAATCCAACATCCAGCACATAAACTGATATGAAGGCAAATCCTGTAAATATCAGCAGAGCACAATAAATGCTGTTGTCATTTTTAGCAGTCCCTCATCCCCAAATACTGAGTTTGTCTTTCAAAGCAGAAAAGAAAGGCAACACACCAGAAGGTGCACCGAATGAGAAATAACATAAGAAAACCACAATGACGGTAAAAGAAATCCCTTTCAGCACAACTCGCTGTCTGGGCGTATTTCCTTTCCAGCCAAGGAGACCACCTTGTTTTGCTGCTCATGAGGTCATTTCAAACCCAGTAAACCTAGCTGCCCCCATAAACTTCCCATTGACCCAGAATGAAATTCTCTGTGAGCTGTTCTGGACAATCCTGGGCACGTTTCACTGCCAGGGGCTGCCTGGGTTTGAGCCAAGGCTTCCTCAGCCGCACGCCTGGGAACAACAAGCGCGACCCATCGGGCTTTTCATGTGTTCAATCAGGGGAGCCAGGAACTGGAAGCCCCGATAACAGCTGTGAAATCTGTAACAACGTTAGTTAGGAGCAGCAGCTGGCCAGGGAGAACATCTTGCTTCACAAACACGTGGCAGTGTTTCCTACTCACAATCATTTTGCAACTCCCAGCTCACAAGGAACACTGGTGTTTCCTGCAGATCCCAAATCGCCACCTCCAAGCCATCCTCCTTACCCTCCTCATTTGTGCAAGCAGCTTTCACACAAGAAGCGAGACTTCTGCACCCAGATGAAAATACCTGTTAGCCAAACCGTGCAGCCTCGAAATCCACCCCTGGTACCGACAACTTGTCCTCTCTTACTCCTGCTGACGTGATGGGCTTGGTAAACGACGTTGGTTGATCCCTGATGAAAACAGAGCAAAACAAAGCGCTTTCATTACCTTGCTGCACTCCATACACAAGAAAATCTCAGCCAGGACGCACGAGAGATGCAAATTCATTCAAAATCCGCACAAGCCATTGCAGCGAACACTGTCAAAAATATTTGCAAAATAGCCTTTTTTTTCCTCTGCTTTCTGGGCCATTAATGTTTTAAAATGATTCAGCAAAGGCATAAGCATTCACTGGAGCCTTGGTATTTTGTATGCAACAGGGGGCTGTGCCTGCACAGAAATCTGGGTGACAATTATTCCGTAACAGAAGAGCAAGGACACCCTCCTCGCCTCTCCTCTCTTTATTATCCTCTTTCAGAGAGGCCAGCATCGCAGCAGAGATCAAACTCCCACCACAGAGATGCATCAACTAGACTCAGAATTTCACACCCAATTTCAATTCAATTTTAGCTAAAAACTCCAAAGTCAGCCTCTTTTTATGCCTGCAAACGAGAGGTGAAATTTTCCATTTGCACTTGCTTGCAGGCACGCTGAACGGATAGACACCTGGCTTCAGAACAGTTTAACACACGGGTAACCGTGTCCAAATAATCGTAATGACAGTGACAAATCTTGCCTCCGAGGCTGATCATGGGACCTGCACTGGAAGAGCCCTGTGACAGAGCAGCAATTCCTCCAGGATGGGTGCGACGTGGCCGATGCTCTCGCATCCCTCCTTGTGCCCAGACTGAAGAAGCTGTCACGGCTCTCGTCTCAGCTCCCTCGGTTGACACACCCGGGACTCTCGGGTCCCATTTTCACTGCTGCTGTCACCAGGGCAGGTCCCTGATGCTGCTTCCCCCTCCCATGGCTATTTCAGTGGATAAAAATCAATTATTTGGGTGCTTCCTGAGTTGCTCCTCTGCAGCTTGATGAGTCCTGCTCCTTTTTCCTTTTCAACCCAGCTCACAGGATGAAGGACGCCACCAGCCCCAACACCTATGTGCTCCTGCACAGTCACACACCCGTGCCAAATCATGGCCCGCTGCAAGAAACCTCCCTCCCCTGCCAGCGAGGAGCTCTCACCAGCATCACCTCTCGCCACGCACGTACAGCACGAAGAAAGAGCCCGCTATGGACCTGTGCTGGTTTTACCCTGCCGGGCAGCTGAACTGCTCCACCACCGCTCTCTCACTCCCCCTCCTCAAAAAGAGAGGGGGAGAAGGAAAAAACTCACGGGTTGAGATAAGGATAGTTTAATTAAAGGAGGGAAAAAAAAGAAACAACAACAACAACAAATACATATATAAACAAGCAAAGACCATGTCGCAACGTGCCGCTCCTTCCCCAAAACCGGACAGTTGCGCCAGCACCCCTGAACTAAACCTCTCTGGATCCGACTGGGAAAGCACAACCGAGCTGAACACATCCCCATGACTCATAACACAAAAGGCAAAGATAAATAGCGCGAGGTTTGGTTTTGGGGTGTTGGTGGGTTGGGTTTTTTTGGTGTTGTTTTTGTTTGCTTGATTTGCAGGGGGGATGTCAAAAGCCTTTTTGAACGTTTGGGGCTTGTAAATCCGAGACAGCACAATCGTGGTTTAAATTTTACTTGTTCCCAGGGGTTCGGGCTTCTGAATCAGGATTAAATGAGCACGTGGAAGGTAACAGCAACCAAAATAATCCCTGCTCCCAAGACACAACGGCACGTTTCTGCTGTTTTACCCCGGCTGAAGCCTGGCACCTCTCCGGCGTTGTGCGCGAGCGCCCAAACTCGCTCCTTTGGACAGTCCACCGCAGCTCAGCACTGCAGGGAAGCTGCCTCAGATGCAGCACAAAGCCCGAGCGGTAATTACACAGCTCTCCAGCACGCAGAGCAGCTATTTTGCAATTTGTTTGCAAACCACAACAGAAGAGGCAGGTATTTCTGCGTGGAGAAATGAAACCTGCACGCTCCAAACCTTTTTTCTACACCCTTCTGCCCCCTGAGTCAGCAGGAACCCCAGCAGCACACTTTTTTCCTCGCAGAGTGGTTTTGCAAAGCGTTGATCTGCTGGGTCCACCCTGCACGACTCCGATAACGTCTGTGCCTCGGGAAGATGCAGGAGCTAACACATTCCTACGTTAGGAGTGACATAACGAGATTATTATGTTAGAAGTACATGCTGCTGTAAATCTGCACTGCGCACGCATCTTGGAGCAGGTTTTTTTGTTCACGCCAGCATCTTTTGGAGCTTGTGAAAGCATCACTGAGTGAATCTTTGCAACCCAGCAGCACTTCCAGACCTCTCCAGCCTGTCGGTACCAAACCACTCTGATTTTGCTCCTATGCCCTTTAAAACGTCGCTACTGAAGAGGCGAGACTTCCCTGCATCATGTGTCCAAAACAGCAGGACTCGCACCAACTTTGACCCTTGTCCAAAAAATAAAAGAGGCAGAGGGAAACGGGAGGCTTTGCTGGTGGCTGGGAAGGGGCTGCTCTGCCGGAAACCCTGACGTCCCACCCTGTCATCTGCCAGCTTGAGAAGTCAGATCCGAAAGATGATCAAGCAGACAGAAGCCGCGGCAGCACCAGAAATAAGCATCGACGGCCTGAGAGCAAGCCTCGGAGAGATTTAATCTAGAAAGAGTGTATATGGTAAGGCTGTTGGCAGGCAGAGATAAGTAGCAGCTGAGGTTTCATCAGATTCGGGGTTGGTCTGCTGATTTTCTTCTCTTGGTTTTAATCTCATCATCGTAAACCAAACAGACCAAAGTGGACAAAGGCCTCAAAATACATCTAAAAGAGATGAGGGCTTCCGATCATCCTTGCAGCAAGGGGGCAGGAACAATTTAGGGACACTGGTGTATTTCTTGCTATAATTCTGAGTCCGGCCATGTCTACATGACCTCAGTGCTCAGTCCACCCGCCCTGGTTCACCTCATCCAGGACACAGGGGAAAAAATTAAACTGTGGCTCCAGACGTGCCAAGGCTGCAGTGTGCTCTCTGCTTTTCACCTTCCCTCCTACTGAACCTTTGCGTGAGGTTGACAAACTGGGAGGCCCCGAGATCATACAGTGACAGCATCACAGAATGGTTTGGGTTGGAAGAGACCTTAAAACTCATCTAGTTCCAACCCCCTGCCATGGGCAGGGACACCTCCCACCAGACCAGGTTGCCCAAAGCCTCATCCAAGCTGGCTTTGAACACTTCCAGGGATGGGGCATCCATGGCTTCTCTGGGCAGCCTGTGCCAGTGTAAGATCTCAGGTATCTTTCAGATCAGGCTTGACCAAGCCATGTCTCTCCTTGCCTGGCTTCCAAAAGAAATGAGGTTTCCTGGCCATCCCCCTAGAAGGACAAGATGCTCCCCTGGTTGGTGAAAGCAGGTTGTGGGCCGAAGTGAGAGGCTTTTCCTTGGTTCTCCTCTGGAAGAAAGAGAGATGGCTTGAGACAAGAGAGCCCACCATGGCACAGACCTGATGGAAGTCAGGAACCAGCAGTGTCCCCTGCTCTGAGAGGTGCCACTTCTCAAACCATGGCATCTGAAAAAGTCACCTCAGCTGTCTTCGAGTGTTTGGCTGTGACAGGCAGCAGCTGTGCATGCCCACATAAATCAAAGGCTACGTGCGACTGCCCCCATGAGAGGTGTTATCAGGGAGCATCTTCTCTTACCCAACAGTGCCGTGCTGAATGCACCGTGTGTGGGGGCCTCTTCCAGCCTCGTCTGACATCTGTTTGGAGCAGAAAAACTGCACGATTAATAGAAAATGTACTAGATGAACAATACTTGGGAATTACGCGGACGCTTTGCCATCCGTCTATCCACTAGGAATTCAAATACATATAAACTCTGGATCTTAGGACGCATCTCCAGCCCTACCTGCCCATTTCTTGAGCCAGCACCCACACGGCTGCGTAACGAACGGGACCCCGAGGTGCGGCTCCCTCCTCGACGCCCCTCAGCAGGAGGATCGGCCTCGCAGAGGTGGGTAACGTCCAGCAGCACCTTGGAGCCTACAGGGCAGGGCCAGGGCTCTCCCAGCACCATTCCTACTGATAGGACTCGCATCATTAGGAATAAAATTCACTTCTCCGGCTAAGCGCTTAATACACACCCTATTTTGGTACTTCAGCCCAGAAACCTCTTTGAAAGGAGAGAAAAAAAAAGAAAACAAAGAGGGGCTTTCAAAAGCGTTTTGAGCTGATCATACTGAAAAATGGTAAAACTGACTTTTAAAACGATAAAACGATCAAGCATGCTTTCACGTTTGAAGTTAAACTCTTGTTTAAACCTATAGAGACTGATCTTACTGTTTAAAATCCCCTCCCAAACCCCGCCACCTTACTAAAATAATATTTTGTCTTATTAGTTGAATTTGATGCATAAAAATTAAGTTTATGGAACTTCTCCTTAAACAAAAAAATTCTTCTACCAGGGCAATTCCCACAGCTGCTCTTGCAAATGGGCATCATCGAGAAGAGAAAGCATCCATCACCTCCACAGGGGAAAAAATTCCATAACTGACTCAGAATGGGGGGGTTGGTTGTGGAAGGACAGCTCTTATGATCGTAATCAAGTACAACAGAGAAACCTCGGAGTCCCTGAAGTCCTGATTTAGCTCTTGTAACCCTAAACCTACAGTTTTCCCAAACATCAGTGCGATTCACTGAAAAGGGCTAAGATGGCAAGCGTTTCAAAATCAGCTCTCTTCTTTCCCAGGGAAAAACCCCGAAGAGCTGGAGTTACCCTGGAAATTTTCGCCTGTTTCACATCCCAGGATCCCACCACCCACGTGGAGCGGGGCCGGCAGGTGCAGATGGGGAAGGAGGGCCGGGACAACGCGTCGCCGTGCCTCCCGTGCCACCGTTCCCCTCCTCCCTGCACGCTTGGACCACCCGACGCAGCCCTCCCCAAGCAGCTAGGGGATTCATAGGATGGAGAACTTGCTTCAGGAGCTGATAATGCTATTTTGAACACCAGGCAGGCTGCTGCACCGGGCTCCCTTTCCGCATTCAGCGCTCTCGTAAACCCAAGCAGACCACACACGGGCCTCGGCACAGCCTGCTCTTGCCACTTGTTCGTTTTGGCACCGCTACATCAGCCCATTTCCCTGCCAGGAACGTAACACAGAAGGTCTTAAGGAGAGCAGCAGACACCCTAGCTACCTGAAACAAGCGGGCTTTCAGCTTGCAGACAGACGGTTGGAAATGCCAAGTGTCGCTAACACACACGCTTCTCAAGGCGGTGTCAGCCAAAGTACTTTTTTCTCAACCCACAGGAATTTTTGAGCTCTTAGCAAGACCCCGATTTTGAGAGCTGCTAAAACATTTTTCCTTCGGTATAAACGCGAGTGTTCGGGATTGCGACAATCAACTTTTATACAACCCTGGGGGTAAAAAAAGAAAAATAAAAATCAGGCTCAATATACAAGTTCCCGTCACCTTGCAAATCAGATGCTGATTTCGAGACGGTATGACTTGAAAGCAGCAGGTTGGGCATTAAAAGCCATCTCTCTGAATCACCCAGATCAGGTTTTTTTCCTTCTTTTTTCTTTTTTATTATCTCTGGACAGATGATGTCACTACCCTCATTTCCCTGACCCAGTAAAACTAGTGAATCATCCTGTGCTCACGCATTTCCAGGACAAATTTGGAAGGCCGGGAAAGATGTTATAAAAAAAAAAAAATATTCCCGTCTCCTTTCCAAAAATTACAAGGGACATCTGGACGGGAAGCAAATATTTGACAACGGAAGCATCTTGTCTGATGCTGACAAAAATAACAAGAAATCCTTCTATGGATTCCCCCCCCCCCCTTTTTTTTTTCCTTTTTTAAATATTCAGAGCAGTTCTGCTAACTTACTTCCCCTAAATGAACTCATTTCAGCAGTTTGGCTCACATCCACTTTGCAAATACTAGGTCTTACGCTGCAGAATGAGAATTGCTTTGCTTTGATGCCCGGGTGTGTTACAAGGTGGCTCTGCATGATGCCAAGACAGGGGACAGTCCCACAGGACCACGGACAATGCAAAACACGGTTCTCTCGCAAACCAAGGGAACAGAAGTCATGGTCGCACTGTAGTTTTCGGACTAGTTTTTTTTTTTTTTTTCCCCCAACACCTGGGACCAGGCTTTCGAACTCGGAGGCCAACCTCTAGCTGTGGCACGCAGGTAAGACACCAACTCCATCTTCCATTGAGAAAGCAGCATCTCCTTCCACGCTGCAAAGCAGCACAGGCTGAACCATCTTCCAGCCTGCATGCCCTGGACTTTGCTATGGCATTTTCCATTTCAAAAATTAACATTCACACACTGATAGGAAGGACCGAAGGACGCTCGAACAGAACCACGGCACAGGGTTAAACGGGGGAAAAAAAAAAAAAAATCACAGAATGATAGAATGGCTTGGGTTGGAAGGGACCTTAAAGATCATCTGGTTCCAACCCCCCGCCGTAGCAGGGATGCCCCCCACTAGGGCAGGGTGCCCAGGGCCCCATCCAGCCTGGCCCTGAGCACCTCCAGGGATGGGGCATCCCCAGCTTCTCTGGGCAGCCTGTGCCAGGGCCTCACCACCCTCACCGTGAATCATTAGATGAATTCATGGAAGGAATCAAGGACTATTAGGCCCATCAAAGACTGATGGTTTGAAAGATGGCCTCTGGTATCTCAAGTCATAAATCAATGGGAGCTGGGACAACACACCGGGATACCCCAGCTGTAAACTCTTCCCCAGACCCCACTCTCGGCTGCTGTTGGATGGTGCAGGCTGGCCTGAACTGTCCTTCCCCTCACTCGGTACCTCCACAGTCCCCACCGTACTGCTGCCGGCCCGGTGACAGCTTGTTTCCACCACGATACCACTCAACATGCCACCCATGCAATGAGCTGCATGAACCAGACTCCAAGTCGAGGACTCTCAAGTTTGGTGTTGCTGGGATGAAGGTTTCCTGCCCTGGCTGCGTACCCAACCCATACGAGCTGCAATACAGCCTCTTCATTACGTGAGTGCACAGGTGTTATCTAGACCTTTGCCTAAATCAGCACCGAGAATGCTGTACTCCTCTTGAGAGAGCATTTCTCTCACCCGTCCCTAAACTAAGTGTAGGCACAGGTCTTGGTCATTACACACCACTCAAAGGCTGGCTGAAGGACAGTCACACATCTTCCTTGGGGAGCACTGGCACCTCAAAAAACTTCTCCCAAACTCCCAGCATCTCTCTGAGGGCAGGAGCATCCCCAGTTTTACAGCCACAGAAGAGCCAGAGGGTAAGGCAAGCAGCAGATGAAGACTTGAGCTCCCACAACATAGAAATGACACAAATTTGCAGAGCAGCTCCCCTGGACTCCAGGCTGCACCTCCAAGAGCTCGATGCTTCTTCCATGCATCCCAAAGGTCTCGGATCAGCTTCAGGTGGAAGCAGATGCAGTCGGCTGCCCCGGCCACGGCTGAGGTGACTTGTCCAACATCGTGCCCCAGGTCCCTGGTGTGCAACCCTGTCCCCACAGCCTCATTCGCCTCCCCTAAAATGAGGTTTGTGTCTCTTCCAACCCCCTTGGGCTGCACAAACTGATGATCTTCCCATCGAAAGGGCTGGGCAGGCTTGAAAAATGACCTCCCACCTGAAACACCTTTTTTTGTGCCACAGTGCAAAGCTGAAAATTGTTTTGCTATCAAATAAAACGTTTTGTTCTGCCAGAGACTCTGTGAAGACCTCGAGGTCAGAAAGTCTCGGAAATGTAAATACAAATGGTATTTTTCCAAAGATGAACAATCTAGCAAGCAGGTGGCAAAAAAACTCAAACTCCAAAGCTCTTTATCTAAAGAAAAGCCACATTAAAATAAGAAAGAAATTACTCACACTGTTTTTCTTCTCAAGCTCTGCTCTCCAAACAGGCCAACACGTTTTGGCACCCGCTGAGCAGATAAAAACTCTTGACACAAACAGCTGTAACTCAGCCAAAAAAAGACCGCTCCACGAGGAGATGGGAGGCAGCGTGCACAACCGGCAGTTCTACCAGCCCTATGGGCAAATCCTAATTTTCCAGCATCCCAATTTCATGACATACCTCCACACCAAATGCTTTGACTGGCCTTTTTTTGCTTGCATCCCTCCTTTTGTTAATGATACACTCCGAGTAAATTTTCACTTAGAAATGACTAAGCTGCGAGGCCATTAAGGAACTATTTCTCACTTCCCACAGCTGTGATTCAGAGATAAATCTGAGATAATCATTAGTCACCACACTCACGGTAACAGTAAAGTAACATATAATAACCTGAATTACATGCCATTTCTCTTAAAGGACTTTTAAAATACCAAAGTGTATGAGCACTGTGATCAAAGTACAAGTTCAAGGCAGAGTACATCATTAGAGAGGTATTACCACGGGCCGTAAACACCCCTTATCTTTCGTGGGCATGTACAGCTGCGAGTTGATCTAAAATACCTGATTTCAGATAGAAAAGGTCCTTCCATTTTTAAAGTCTATTTAAAGACACCCTCCAGGATCAACATTAGTCCAGTAAAAAATGCAAGTATGCCAGTACTTCTCCTGAAAACCCTCAGGAAAAACAAAATCGTCATGGCCTAAATCTAACTTGCAGCTGCAGTGCACATGTCTGGATAGCTTGGGGTCTTCAAAGTCGCTCACTGTATTGCCTAAAATCCCTTGTAGGAGCTGCCCAAGGAGCATACGGATGGAAACCTACGCTTGAGTTATGGGTTTTAGCTGGCGATTTCTCCAAGACTTAACTGGTGCCACCTGAAGGACAGGCGAAGCCAGACGCTATTGATCCAGGAGTCACACAGCAGGAGAGGAAACACTGCGCTCCCCCACCGGGGAGCGGTGCTCAGCCGCACTCCTCCAAACACCCCCAGGCCCTGTGAGATGGAGAGAAATCCCAAAGAGCCACAAGCCTCGCTGGGAAGGCAAAAGATTGACCTCAGAGCACGCTGGCAGGGATCAGACCTGACTCCTGGGGTTGGAAGGGGTGTTCAGGCAGTAATCATGTGCCCTGGCAGAAAAGCACAGCTGCTCTTCCCCATGCATCCCTGGAAAACACACCCCGTTCCCCCCTGGCCACGGCACCACCAGGGACATCAGACAAGCCTTCCCAAAACCAAAGTTCCCGGCATGCAGCTCCTGGGGCTGGACCATACTGATCATTTTGTTCCCCATCCCCTGGGTGACTCAGCCTCCCCAAACCATGGAAAGAAAGAGCCGTTCATACTTAGGAGACTGTAACTTTTTCTGTCCTTTCCTCCATGAAATTCCCCAAAATGAACAACCCTGCTTTCACAGGACAGAGTGTGTTTCATAAACAAGCGGCTGGTATGCTGGCAGCCCTGTAAAACAGCACAAGTTAATGAAACAGCAAGGCAAGGGAAACAGACTGGAAAGGTAACTTTTTAATAGCAAAGGACTTCAAAAGAACTAGGGAGAAAAACAGCGAGAGCTATTGGAAACAACAGAAGTTGAAATAAGAGCATATTGTGACAGTTAATCTGATGACCTCTCCTTGATCTTCAAAGAGAGATAAAGCAAAAAAAGTGACAGAAAATAATACAAGGATTATCAGAAAACCTAAGCACGCAACGAGCAATTAGAAAACAATCACCGTTTACTATCACGGTCCAACGAGTAAGGGTCTGTGTTTCAGAAAACGCATCACTGCTGTAAATTGAGTTGGCTGGTAAAACATCACAAACACAGTCTTGACTAACACAACCAAGACCAATCCATGCCAACTCACTAAAATCGGGGTTTTGCTGCCTATTGCCTGTTCAGGTGTCACTGTGATGAGCGATCCAGAACTGTTTGGAACATAAACATCCTTAAAGATGTTTCAAGAGGTTTCCGTCTTTTTCTTTATACTCAAGGCAATAGCAGAAAGTAAGCATGCATGCAGATGAATCCATAGGATTTTTTATAAACTCTTTCTACTTTTTTATTTTACACTGGTTCACAATTAAAATGATAAAGCTGTACAAACATTACAGCACGGCTTGCGATATCACAGTTCATCTGAACTCTGCCCTGTGGCTGCAGTTTTTTCAACATGAGAATAGTTTTTAGGCAAAGAAACTAACCCTCTTCATGTTTCCTCAGTGGTGTCATCTAATGTGGTATTTTCCTTTTTTTTTTTTTAATAAAAAAATTCTTTTTACTTGTTAGTTTACCTTTAAATTAGGATCTATAACTTGTGATTGCACACATGTAAGCCCTGCACAAGCAAAACTGAATCTTTGGAAGTTACAGCTTTGGGATCTACCCAAAGCTACTGAAAGCATCCTCCGTGAAACCGAGGGACACCATATGCCACACGGCTCCACTTCCTGGAGACACTCTTACAGAGCCGACAGATGACAAAGCTGTAACACTTACCCTAGAGAAGCTGGTTTCACTACCAGCGCTCATTCTCCCCTAAGCATCTATAGGAACGTCCAAGAAGAAACTCACCACAAGCAGCCAGCAAGGAGGACGTCCATCTTCTGCCCAGCTCTCCCACATCCCAGGTGAGCAGGACTGAGTTCAGCTGGGTCTCTCTCGTGCTTACCAAACACCCCAATTTCGCAAGGTATTCTGAGCGGCATCTTCCACGCACTCATGTTTTGGTAAAGGAGGGAGGACTTAGATGCAAGCCGTGCGGCAGGTCGCCCTGGCAAGCAGACAGTCCCTTAAGGACACGGCCATGTCTATGGGCTTGGGCTGCCTCTCCAGAGCACACTGCACCGTCTGTATCCTTCTGCTTGTTGTAAAAGGAGAGGCAACGAACGGAAGAAATACCAGCAGCGCCACAGGTGTACAGAGAACAAGCTGCTCTTTCGACGGGACTGAAAGAACTACTCAGCCATGAATGCTTCACTGTGCAACAGCCCTCATAATAAACAAGGGCAGTCCCACAGCTCCACGTTACTCACTGCAATTACTTTAAGGTGTACTTACTCCTGAGAGTAAGATTTCACCATACAGGCACACAGGAGGCTTATGTAAGGAGCATTAAGGTCATCATTAAGGACCATTCTTCTCCCAAAAAGTCAGTTCTGAAAGTGGTCAGAAATAAATACTTTCTGCTCTCAATAAGATCTTTGAACTGAAGAAGACTGCCAGGCACAGAAAGGACTTCATGCCTCTTATAATGTCACAGGCAGAAATGAAGGGAGTGTTTCTATGCTAGCCAACAAAAGAGAGATTCCCACATATAAAGTCTCAGGTCTTAACCAGAATTAAGGGGCCTTGCTGATTTTTAAGGGGAACACACACAGCGGTCAAAAATGTTAAGTTTTCTTCTTTGTGCCTCACGTAAGTATACATTAATAATGGGTGTTAGGTGAAAATATCCTCAAACTATCTTCAAACTCCAGGCAGCATGCAGGGTGAATTCAAGTTTTAAATCTTGGGTTTATGAATATTCAGCGTGCAAAATTGGAAGCACAGTCAAATAACAGTTAGCTCACCTCGTAACAGCTAGCACTATTGCACCTTTTGAAAGCTGGCAGCTAATCAGCATCATCTACAAAATCCATTTTTGACGTATTCTCAGGCAGTGAATAATGCTGGAAACATCCACTCTCCTCCAGGAGCACATCTGAAAAGCCTCACAAAACATTGCCTGCAGGAGAAACACTAATGCATCACTGTGAAGAAGCGGTAGAAAACAGGATTTCATCAGGAAAAAGGATTCAGGTTACTGGAGGAAGGAAAAAAGGGGATTAAAGAAGGAGCAAAAGAAAGACCAGCTGCCATACTGAAAGGGATCTCCGAAAGGTCAATTAGTGTTTGCTTCTCATCGTCCTCTTCCAACCGGACCTGTCTTGGCTGTCCTGCTTTCAAAAGATGTCACGAAAAATTCACCACCACGCTCAAACTCCTGTGAGGTACAACAGCTAGGCAACTAGCTGCAGGCGCACATTTTGCTCCTGCCTGCACAGCTCACTCACTCTCATGAGGACAAAGGGAGCCTTATCGAGGTGCAATGCCTCATCCTGTGCCTTCAGTCGACTTGAGATGGTTGAAGCTGAGGGGCTGCCAAGTCCGCGTTGGGAGCGAGACCTTCGGCTGTGCTTTACACGGCACCACGCTTCCCTGGCCACAGACCGGGATTGCTAATGGGATATGGCACGCGTTCATCATAATGACTGAAAACTCTTACAATTAGCAAAATCTTATTCTGTCTCACACCTGTCAGACAAGCACATGAAAATACACTTACAACTGTCAACAGTTAGCACCTGTTTTGACAGCCAGGGTACAAAGATCGGCCACAATCTTGCTTATAAAGGTCATTTTTCCTCCCAGGGTGGAGGCAAAGCAGAGGGATTATTCTGGAAGTTCAGCCATGCCTCCCCCCTGTCACAGGAATGAAAAAAAGCCTCCAACACAGCCCACACACCGCACCTCCCCAGAACAACCCCTACAGCACAGGTTTTCGCGAGGTTGCATAGGTGCGCTTTGTTAAGCGTGGCTTTGGTTGCACTCCTACCCTGACACGCCCTGAACGCACTAAACCATCTGAAAAACTTGCAACAGGCAAAAAGCAAACACCGAAAGAAGCCCGAAGACTTGCAGCCGGGTTGCCCACGCTCCTGCTTAAAGCCAGGACAACGCGGGCAGCCAGCGGGACCTCGCGTCCCACATCCAGAAACGACGGAGGGAAAGGGAACCTGCCCGCGACTGACATTTGCGAGCCTAATTTCTGACTGAAATCTGCCCCGACTACCGTATTTTTTCAACTTTTTTTTTTTTTTTCCCATTTCTTCGCCCCCCCCACCCCGTTCCCCACAAAACTGGCTCCGCAGCAACGCCAAAAGCCGGAGGCTGCCTGAGCGGCTTCAGGAGGCAGGCGGGACCCGAAGCACCGGAGCGGGACGGCTGCCCTGCCTCCTCGCCTCAGCGGAGCGCCGCTGCCGCCGCCGCCTCCCCCGGCCCGCCCTCCGCCCCGGCGGGGCGCGGCCCTACCGTCTGCTGGCTGCTCGACATGGTGGCGGGCGGGCAAGGCAAGGCCGGGCGGCCGGCAGCGCCCTATAAGGGCACCCGCGACACGTAGCACGGCCCCGGGCCGGCCTCTCTCGCCCTGAGCCCTCCTCCGTCTCCTCCTCCCGCCTCAGCCACCGACGTGGCGGGGAGCGGAGGAGGAGCGGCCCCCGGGAACCCAGCGAGCTCGGAAGGGCACCGAGGCGTTACCTCACGGCTGCCCGGTCTGCCCGCCCGCCTCCGGGCATGGCCGTGGTGGGGTGGGGAGTGGGCGTCTCGGCTCCACGACCCAGCGAGGGGGCACCGGCACGACGAGATAAAACACACAGTGCTGGCAAAACACGCTTTATTCAGACTAAGCGATAACTCGGTTCAATATCTTGCGTGTCGGAGCGAGTCACGGTGCTCCGGCTCCTCCAGTCACTCGCGCTAGAGGTGAGAGCTTGCACCAGCTCCGCGTACAGCATCCAAGGGCTTGTGGCCCTTCACGCAGAGCTAAAACATAAGTCTAGAATTCCCCGAAGCCTGGTTATTTATAAACTCAGGTCGACTATTTGGGATTCGCCCTATTAATTTTGGCTCGGCTACCCAACTCTGCCTTGAGACGAGGGTCCAGCACGCAATGGGGCTTCTTGCTGACTTGTCACAGAGGTGCAGTCAGGGCACGGGAGGAAAAAGGACTGTTTCACTGAAAGTTTGCTGCTGCCGAAATGGGTGTTTGGCTCGGCTGCGCCTCTCGGGTGAAATTCATCTTCCCTCACTGCCACCCCTGTGATGGCGATGATGCCTCCTGCTCGCAGTGACAACGCGTGCATTCAAGGAGAGGGAGAACCAAAGAGAAGGAACGGGTCGCCATGTGACATGAGTCTGCGGCCAAAACATCGCCTCTGAAGGGTAACAGTACTGCTAAAAAACGAGCAGCTCAGTGTTCAGGCCCCCAACTGTTGGGCTGGTTTACTCTGCAATTGCTAAGAAGATTGGAAAGAAACACACAGGACTCCACCAGCACATAAAGTCTATCAGGTGAGGGGCACAGAAACCCATGCCTGATGGCTTTACAGAAAATCCACAACTAACCCATGGAACTTTCCACTGTTAGAAAACCCCAGATCCCAGGACTTTGCTGAACCAGAGGACAGACAACGTCCTGGTGGAGTAAACCACCCAGCATCCTTGGGATGACCCGTGAGCCAGCAATGAAGGAAGAAACACTCCCAGTGGGTGTGTAATTCTGTGCATCACGGCTGGGCTTCTTTCATATAGCCTGGGGATGCACAGCCCCTTCCAGCATTGCACTTGTTCTCTGACCACTTCCTCCCGTTCCCCAATCCCTACCCATCCACCGGTGAATCAAGCCCAGGGCTGTGAGGACAGCTATGCAAACAGTACTGTTTCTCCCCTAGCAGGAGATAACTCACTTCTAATCATGTCCAAAAGAACAAGCGCTCTCTCTAGGTCCAACATGTTGATCCTACTTTGAGCACAGGAACTGTGGGTATCTCGTGGTACCTGTTCCTTATATGACTACCAGCAGCCATTCACATCCTTCACCATCAAAATACTCGTGTTTCATCTCTGCCCTTCTTTCCAGCAGAGTTTGGGACGCTGGTGTCCTTAAAGAAGCCCCTAGAGGGAAAAGGAAAAAGATGGTGTGTTTTTGCAAAGCTCCTGAGATAAGTAGGAGAAGGACCCATAAAGCAGAAAATGGGAAACACCAAGGGAAGGAGAAAAGGAAAGACAATGGAATAAATGGAGTTCCTCAAATGGAGAAGGAACGGGGCCCAGTGTGGGGACAGGGATGACCTGGAGGTGAAGGAATGGGGCTGGAAAGATGGAAGAGGCAAGAAGCTCCTGTTCAACCAACTCCTGAAGCCATGCAGCTATTACAGTGTGATCAGCTGAACTAATCCACAGTGTAACTCCAGTTAAACCCACAGCATTACCTGTGGGATTAACTTGGCTAAGTAATACCCAGGTCACATTTTAGCCTCTCTCATTTCATGCCTTTTCTCAGGTTGCTTTTTTTTTTTTCTTTTTGATTGTCCAGCTGCAGATTAAGCTCCTGCCAAAAAACAATACAGCATGGTTGGAGGAACAGACAAACAAGCACGAACACATTATCCATTGGAAAAGCATGTCCTGGTACAAGGGAACTGGTACTGTTGAAGGAACCCTCCTGCAACCATTGCCCAGCCAGGACACAGGCTATGCCTCATCCTGTGGAGGACATCTGGAGAAGGACGTGCAAAATGACAAAGCCTGGGAGTGCACAGCAAATGGAAGGTGTTGGTAAGCTTTCCCTCAAGCACGGTGGCATCCAAACATTGACTAAAGCTGTTTGGTCTGTTTAGCTGGTGCTCAGAAGCGACTTTATGCCATGCCCAAACCAGAACACCCCACAGTCAGCATCTCTTCTTTTATTTACACGTGGATTTGAGTAGATTTGTTAACATGAGAGCTTCAGAAGTGATCAAATCAATGTTGACCTGGCAGGCGAAGCATATAAAATCTTGGGCAAAACACAGTTGATTACAGATTAACCACAGCTGCCACCACATTTGTGGCTCTGCTCTACAAGAACACAGCAGAACCTGTTATTATCTCTGATTAGTTAATTACACATCTTAATTTCCTATTATTTTTTGGTATTTTTTTTGTTTAGTTGGATAAAAACATACAATATTCTCCTTCTAAAAAGGATAAATTTTAAATTCACATCTTTACACCCCTTTCATGTTACCTTTCCTTTGTGTATCTTCAGTAAACAGTTAGAAGTGCCTGACAGATCACTGCAAGTGGGGAAATACATCTAATGAAGAAAGAGGAACGATAAGAAGGGAGTCTGTAAAAGAAAAGTAAAAACATTCTGGCCTGATCAGGGCTGAGGCTGGCAGGGACCTCTGGAGGTCATCTGGTCCGACCCCTGCTCAGGCAGGGCCACCTAGAGCCAGCCACCTGCCCAAGACCATGTCCAGATGGTTTTGGAGCATCTCCAAGGAGGGAGACTCCACAACCTCTCTGGGCAACCTGTACCAATCCTCAGTCGCCCACACAGTAAGAAAAAAAAAAGTGTTTCCTGATGTTCAGACCTCCTGTGTTCTGGTTTGTGCCCATTGCCTCTTGTCTGGGCACAACTGAAGAGCCTGGCTCCGTTGTCTTTGCACCCACCCTTCAGGTGTTTATAGACATTGGTGAGATCTCCCTGGGCCTCCCCTTCTCCAGGCTGAACAGTCCCAGCTCTCTCAGCCTCTCCTCACAGGGGAGGTGCTCCAGTCCCTCCAGCATCTTGGTGGCCCTTTCTTTGGACTCTCTCCAGTATGTCCAGGTCTCTCCTCTACTGGGCAGCCCAGACCTGGACACAGCACTCCAGGTGTGGCCTTAGCAGTGCTGGGCAGAGGGGAAGGATCACTTTACTCGACCTGCTGGCGATACGTTGCCTAATGACATTGCTGGCTCGTGTTCAACTTGGTGTTCATGAGCCAGGTCCTTTTCTACAAAACTGCTTTCCAGTGGGGTTGCCACCAGCATGTCCTGGTGCCTCGATTGTTCCTCCACATTTGCAGGTGTTTGCATTTCTCCTCAAATTCCATGAGGTTCCTGCCAGTCCATTTCTTCAGCCTGTCCAGCTCCCTCAGGGTGGCACCACAACCTCTTGTGTATCTGCCTCTCCTCTCAGTTTTGTGTCATCTGCAACCATATGAGAGTACACTCTGCCCCATCATCCAAACCATTAATGAAGATGTCTTCAGAGGTCCAGGACTGGATCCAGTATTGACCCCTGGGGTACACCACTAGTGACTAGCCTCCAGCTGCACTTTGTGCTCCTGATCACCACCCTCCAGGCCCAGTCTGTAATACAGCTAGTTTTAGTACAGACATTTTTGAAGGAAAAAAAAAAAGTTCTTTCTCATTAAAAATGAACAGTGGAAAGGTAAGTGGGAAAGATAGAAAAGTTGTGCTAGTACATAACAGAAAAAATAGCACTGAGTACATGTAACACCTCCATGTCTACCCTAGATATCTATCAGTGAGACAGAAAACGAGTTAATGTTATCTGCATTTGTTGCATCACTGTTCATTCCATACTTCATCAAAGATATCGCCCTTCTAGGAATTAAATTGACTGCTCATAACTTGCCTGAGAACTCGACCAAGTAAAAAATATTTTGCATAAAAAAAAGATTACATGTTTTTCCCTCCTCCCAGCACAATGCAGAAAATGCTATGAACTCCTTTAATATTAAACTTCTAATAATTAAAAACATACGGCTATTGCCTCAAGATTTAACTTACATGTGCTTTTCAAGGAAATAATTGATGATGAATCAGAAATTAAGAAGAAAAGAGAAGAGAAGAGAAGAGAAGAGAAGAGAAGAGAAGAGAAGAGAAGAGAAGAGAAGAGAAAAGAAAAGAAAAGAAAAGAAAAGAAAAGAAAAGAGAAAGGAAAGAAAAGAGAAAGGAAAGAAAAAAGATCTAGTTACTTACCTCAAGAGACATTTGAATTAGTGACACTCAATTAATTTTCATTAAAGAACCTCTCAGGCTATTTAACGAGCTGTAAGAGCTCCAGCCTACCACAGTTGGTAAAAGAAGCAGCATCACAGCAAGGCAGACAGGGTTAAAAATCTCTCCAGGTGGAAAAAAGGGCACTCGAGCAGCCTCCCTGATCAGTAAAAATCAGCTTTGTGAATGATTAGGCAACTTTTGGGCCCTATTATGTATGCTACAGTATTAAAGGGAATATTTTTATTTGTGGGTGTTCTCACTCTGCTTACATGATCAGAGGCTTTTGTTTCTCTCCTTGCTGGGAGGGACAGAAGCAAGTTATTCACTGGGTATCTGCCCTAGTGTACACGGAATGGGGATTATTCAGCACTCCCTTGGAAAGTTTATAATGCCCTGACACTCTGATCTCAGAGAGGCAATAAATCTCTAGACAAACAGCTCTCTTAAGAGCCCATTGTGCAACCTACTGTTCCACTAACAGGACCCACAGAGAGGAAAATCTATATATAAACTCCACCAAATAGGCCCTGTGAGCAACTGCCTGCGAGGTGTTTGCTACAGATAGCTTCCCACTCCCAAATCCACCACAGCACCTTCCTAATCAAAAATACTATCCCAGCATAACCCAAGAAATTACCCCAAAGCGCCAATACTCACGTGAATGCCTGCACGCTCAGCACGACCACTGCTTTCCTCCACACTCACCTCGACATGCCTAGCGTAACAGGTTTACCAGCAACGAAGTATTTTGTCACTCAGCCCCTGCCCTCCTGCAGGGTGGCAGAGGTGGAAGTTAAAACAGGCAACATCCTTGCTTGTAGGAAGGTATCAGCCCTAGAAGTACTGCAGCCTTCAGGCAAGTGTCGTGGAAGGAGAGTGGTGGCCCTTGCAGCACGCTCCCATGTGAAAGATATATAAAGGGGGTCACCATCCCTGATTTCACATGACTATATTACTCCTAAATCCTTGCACAACTTCGCTCACCTTGCTGATATCTAGCAGCAGAAGCGTTGCCCAAATCAACACCACAGGCTCAAGAGAAGGAGCCCAAAGATGAGTTGCAACGTTACTAGTGATGCCATTCCCGTAGCGGCTCCCACCTGTTCTGTGCTGTACTTTTGGGAAAGCAGAAGCAAAGGGTGGAGGAAGCAGGAAGGATGGCCAGGGTCAAACCCGTGTGCCAGGGAAGCTGAGCTGTCCCGCATACCGGGCTACGTGAGCCCTATGAGCACTCCTCAAACTACTCCACTACCACACTATGTTTTCTCTGTTTCTTTTGCTTTCCTTACGCTGGGGAGCCTTCAGATGAAGACTTCAACTTCAGAGTCTTGCTTCAACTTGAGCAGCTTGCTCTGTTTTGCAGGTGATGGAGACAAAGTTGTATTCCCCACCATTTCTTTGTGGCTTCTCCGGGTTTGATCGGATGATGTTCTCCTTCATGCTGCCTGCACTTCCACAATCCCCCAGTCCAGAGCTGCCGTGCAACTCATACAGACCTGGTAATGACAACCAGCCCAAGGCAGAGAACAGTTAAGCACAGCCTCAGCAATGTGGTTTGGGATTCACTGATCATCTGCAAACAGTGAGGGAGAGATTGTGCAGAAGACAAACAGCACAAAGACAACTCTCAGGAGGGAGCCCACAGGGGAAATCAGTGCAGAAACACCTAAGAACAGCAGACCTAGGTTCACCAGCTTTTGATCCAAGAACAAGCGCAGACAACAGAGCCCCAGGGGAGGCTGTCACCCCAGCTAATGGAGCGTCGCTCAGTCACCGGGAGTCTAACAAATTCTGCTCATCAAAATTTTCAAAATTAAACTTACCACAAATTAACGTGTGTAATACCTTTGGCATCAGCCCCGTGATTTGTCATACCCACAAAGATACCAGATGTGATACTGAACTGCCCCAACAAGCAGTTCCTGTTTACCTACCTCACCTTTCAAGCATGGCTTTTCATAAACAGTTTTTTAATCCCATGTATAAATCAAGTCTGGATCTGCAGCCCTAAAACCTCGCTCGTGAGACATCAAATCAGAAACCACCAAAGCAAAACGCAGCACAGAGTGCTGGAAGCTTGACCATCAATGCAGGCTGGCAGGGCACTGGCTGCTGGCATAAGCAATTAGGCCTTTTAATGAGAGCAGGAAAGGTTGTTTTTCCTCTCATTCTATAATTCAAAAACATAGGGTCATCCCCAGCTTTGGCAAAGCTGCTCACGAGAAACAAAAGCTCCAGAAGTTATTACAAATCAGCCATATAAACTTCCAGCCTTAGCGACACCCAGTGCTATTGGGAACTGCTACAGATAGCCAGAAATCCTATGTCCAGAACCAGTTTGCCAAAGATCTCACAATGGGAGTAAGCAGCCCAAGCCAGAAAAAAAGCTTTGCACCGGCATAGGTCTTTATGTCTTTAGAACACCACACAACGGTCAGGAAAGCAAAAAAGCACTGCTCTCATTTTGGAAGAAAGGAGAGGCTTGGAGGAGAAAAAAGAATATCGTAGCAGTCAATGTCCTCCTATCAGCCAGGCAGGACATGTATTAAGCTTCAGCTTAAGCTCTCAAACATCTTTGCATCCTACTGTACCACACCACCACATTGCAGAACAAGGGTGAAGAGAGAGCTTTGAACACAGGGACGTCTTTACACCTGTCTCCTCCTCTAATGACAACTTCACAGCCACCTTCACGCTCCGCACAGCTCCCATGGACTGGCACACGTGCTGCCCCCTCCACCCACATGCCTCTCACGTTGCTTCAGAGCTCACACTAAACAACCCGGATCTGGGATTTCCAGGATGTTTTTTCAGTCGCTGCTCCTTGGTGACACAACCGCTAATGCTCATCATCATGCTCTCATTTTCCTACACGCCCTCCAGTCTACAACTGGCAGCTCTGAAGGTTCCCAGTTGGTCCAGCTGTTAGGATGATGTCCCCACACAGTAAGCCCATGTGCAGCAAATCCCATAATCATTAGGGAAAGGGTGACAATGAACATTCTGCAGTCACACAGCAGCTTCTTCCGCTGCTTCTTCTTTTGAGCAGGTACAGATGTTAGTCCCATCCTTCCAGCACCGCTCAATGCCCAGATCTCTAAACTAAGTTCTGACAGGGCTCCTTTATTTTCCTCACTGGCCTCTTTATTCCTACTTCTCTTTTTTCCTTTGCCTGTCTTTTTTTCCTTTTCCTGTCTTCAAAATCCAACAACGCCTTCGAGATTTCTCTACCAGCCCTGCCGAGGCCAGAGCAACTCTCGGCTGCGTTTTTCAGGCAGACTGCATGCTCTCCTTCCATTTGTATGGCACAGCTACGATAACAATGGGTGATGCAACCAAGAGAGCAGTTCAGGTGGAGGATTTCACTCCAAGGATTTGGCAACTCAAAGCACATTAAAAACCCAAAGCATCACCCAGGCAGGATGGGTGTGAGGCTCCAAACCGCAATCCGAACAGTGGAGTGGAGCCAGTGTTCATCACACCAGTCTACAAGGGAAGGGGTATTTGTCAGCAAAACGGCATCTGAAATAGCCATCAAATTCTGCCCAACTGATTTTCCACAGTTGGTTGGGGCAGTTTGTAGATCCAAACACGGAGGAATTCAGCTGAAGCAAGTCTTTGACGTTGCAGTTTGTTCTGCTTATAGAAGTGTGCTGTTTTCTTTGCACTCACCTTGAATGATGATTTAGTAACAAACAACTTTATAAAGCAAATTGATTTATCAAAGCAAAAGGTAAGGGTCTTTATCAATTTGTGATGTGTCATATTGCAGTAAAGATATTTATTTATTGTGTGTAATTATCTGCTATAGATCCATCGCCTTTGCCCTGTGTGATTTCTTGTCCCTATCACAGACTTTGGCCCGTATCCTTACCTTGTCACCTTTACAATACTAGAATAAAGATCTCAGTTCCTGAAATGACACCAAAGACTCATTTTCACAAACTCCTTTTCCCTACAGACTGCTGCAATCTGGGCGCTCGGGTGAGGAATTTTAAAGCCACAGATGTCTTCTTCCAAAAGCAGGTTAGCATAGAAAAAGGCATAAGATAGCCAGCCCGATATCTTCATGGATAAAACTGTCAACAAAGCAGTCACAATAGAAGGAAAGTCAGACAGAGATTAAGGACAAGCCAAGGAAATGCAACCTTTCTAGGGCCAGCGAGTGTTACAGATGGACCAGCATGGGCAGGTAGCAAAATCAACTCCCATCACAACATTTTGAGGTCTAAGTTCATCCTAATCCTCTTGCAGAGGAAGCAGCATTGCAAGAGAGCAGCTCCTACCTGTCACTCCCTCCTCCAAACTCCAGGCAGTTAGGAACAGGAGCTCTACAGCACCAAGCATTTTTGTCATCCTGCCCAAGACAGATACACAGTGAGCAACCCCATGGTCTTCACTGGCTTCATCGTTCACCCATTTTTGTTTGTCTTCACTCTTACGCAAGGACAGATGATTTAGGATCTGCAATGCACCACTGAATTTTAACTTATTGTTTTAGTCATGCCTTTTCTCCGTTACGTTTTCTGGTGTAGTTTGTCACATGGGTTACCAGGCAGGCTCTCTAGCCAAGACAGACATACGTTGCCACCAACTAAGATAAATGACCACGTCTACGGAAAACCATCTTAAAGAAAACTTTAAATTTATTCTTTTGTGAGACTTCAGGTTTGGCAAACTTGATCTCAAGTTTGTAATTTTAAGAGTTATTCAGAGAAGTCTTTTTTACCACTCTCCTAGAAAAGCCATCGTTAATAAGAGGAGATAAGCTTTATGAAATTAGGATGTCATTATTTACTAGTTGTGAAATGTTTTGGGTGCTTTACCCAAACACTTTATTTTTTGTTTATTTATTTTCTACATAAGCAGTGTGTTTGAAAATGCATATCGTATACAAGGAAATACTAGAAAAGAATGTCTCTTTCTTTCTTATCTGTTTCTTTCCATCTCAAGTCACTAAGAAAACACCCGAGCCCACACTGCCAACTGTGCTCCAGGTATCCCTCAGCAAAGAAACAGCAAGCAATATTTCATTCCATGAACCTCAAACAGCAATTGAATGACTGGAACAGAGGGGAAAAGGGCACAGAGCAATGAGAACAAGCACATCTTCAGCAACCCAACAAAGCTGACCAAACAACCGTGTTGTTCCTGGCAGCTCTCTCCTGGCAGAAAAGGCACACTGAATGCTTTGTTTTGTAGTGGCTGGGCCAAAAGAACTAATGTTTTACCAGGGACATCTCATAACAAGCTGCAGGTATGTCTTGAGCACACCGTTGCCCATTTGTCCATTAGCTCACCAGAGCAGTTCAGTGGTTCACATCAGCTCAATTCCCTAAAAAGCATACTGGGGAGGTGCAGGGCTGCTGCATTTGTCTTGTCCAGGATGGCACTAGATCAAGCAAATGCCTCTTCAAGGTGTGCTCCAGGGATCCGCTCTCCCGCACTCACAGTCCACCTTTAGAAAGGCGTTAGACGTAAAAAGATAACAGGGCACTAAGCAAAAATGATGAGGCATGTGAAGGCATTGCTGAAGAGAGTCCAACAGACCAGGCTTCAGCAGAGCACCTTGCCTGGAGTCACACTGATCCCTATCGTCAGTATAAAATAGGGAGATGGAGAAAGAAGAGAGCTTTGTTTATTTGTTTGCTTTGCTTTGTTGCGATAACATGACCTCTGCTGCTTCCCTAGTCTTTCCACCTGGGTTTCAGCAGCCACCTGCGGAGACATCAGCTCAAGCCTCAGCCCTTTTCCACCTAAGGCAATGGGAAGCAATGCAGAGCAGCAGGCTATGGTAAATTAGCTGATGTCTTTTTGTACTGTCTCGGAGCTACTCTCTTACATCGCTGTCAGAGAAAACCAAGTTGGGTTTCTCAAAAAGGGTTAACAGCCCTTTAACTTTCAACAGGATCAAATGGTGGTTGATATTCATGCTACAGCAAACCAAGTGGCCCCAGTAATCACAATATAGTTAAAAACAACCCTCTATTGTCATACAGGATGGAAACAATTTCTCATTTACCATGAAAGCTGTCTCCTCCTGTTTAGTTTCCTGATCTACAGGCTACGCAGGAGAGCTTACGAAGTAGGTCACATGAACCTCCACAGTTAGCTTCGTCTTGCCTCGTTCAGCTGTACACCTGCTGTTCAAAGGACCACCTCCAGATTTGGGTTTTACTTCTACCTCAAGTACCACACTGGAAGTTGGTTTGAATCAGCAGATGCAACACTTCGGGGGGGGGGAAAAAAAAACAAAAAAAAACACCTAACACAGGGAAAAAGGACTAACTCATCAAGAATTCATTTGATTTACCACCTCTTCCCTGACTGACCAGGGACACAGGGCACATGGGCTCAGGACAGTCAGGCCATGTCACGCTGGAAGTAACGTTCATTACCAGCTTCACATGGAGAAGTTTCACAAGCAGAAAGCGTGCACGCTACCCAGAGATGGAAAACGGGGAGGACCTGCTGCGGGGTGACACACGAGTATCCATCTCACCTGACCTCAGCCCCAGAAAAAGAATGGTGCAGGGGGAAAGGGATACCTGCTGATATTAGCTCTTTGGGTGCTGAATAATCCCTGGAGAGCTTCCAGGCTGGTGGATCCGTGGCAGAGCCTGCACTAGCTCCAGAGGAAAGACTTGCCACTCTGCGCCACACCAAGGCCTCCGAGGGCTGGAGAAAAGCCCTGTAATTCTGGGTTATGTGAAAAGAAATCTGAACCCCAGAGGCATTGCTGTGAAGCCAAGCCTCACCAGGGCTTTGTATGCACTTCATGCTTGGGAGGGCTGGAGGCACACGGCCCCGGGCACTGGGTTTTATACAGCAGCACTGGATCATCAGAGCAGCAGACATGCAGGCAAACAGAGACATTTCCAGGTGTGTGGAATATAACTTGTAACACTATATTATAAACAAATCTGTTATACACAAACCCATGCACAAGAAGAGATCTGTGACACCTGGCAAGAGCGTTCTTCAGCAGCAGATGGGAGCCAAAGCACGAAGCCTCTGCAGTGCCACAGAAAACAGCCCTCAGCCACACCAGTAAATATAAAAACCTCACTTGCATAATGATTAACCTTCCCAAGAGGGGAACGAAGGGAAATCACATTGAGCCATTTGCAAGACCTCATCTGGAAAACAGAGTACAATGGTGACCATTTATGTTCAAAAGAACTGAGGCAAAACCAGAGCCAGTTCCCAGAAGAAACGAGTCAGGTGAAGAGGAGAGCCAGGAGAAGAGATTAAGAGAGATCAACTTACCAGATCTGGCAAAGCAAAGACTGAAATGGGATGCAAGTGCTGTCTCCAAAGATACCAGGCAGGTAGGTGAGTATACATCGGAGGACAGAATTAGGACACAAAAGCCACGTATATGGTTAGGCTGGAAATCAAGAGACAAAGGTTTACAAATCTGTCTTTTTGGCTGATATACCAGGAAGCAGCAGCTTAGGTATTTTTTGAAAATCAGAGGCGGATAGGGTTGTGAAAGACATGCTATCAAACGGTGGCTGTGGAGGACACGTGTCAGCCTGTGACATTTCCTCCTCTGCAGTGTCAGGAGAATCGTGAGGTGTCCCTGGGAACAGCACGTTGTCCCCCTGACCAAGAGCCACTACACGTTTCCATAAGCTGAACAGTAACGCTTCACATGTATTAAATAAACCACACCTAATTAAAAGCAGTACAATAAAAGAGCATGGAGAGGATTAAGAGCCAGTCATTTATCTGTGCTTTGGCCAGAGGTTATCTAGCGTTAGAGGAGACAGGGATTACAGATCCTTCTGCTTGATTTGAAATTGCCAGCAAAATACCAGAACAATCAATTAAACTCTTGGTAGGCATGAAGTCAGCACTCGGATGAGTAACAGCTTGCAACGAATGCCCAACACGAATCACAGTGCTAACAAGTCAGTTTTGTTCTACGGCAGAGATGAAACCTGTGGGTGCACTACAACAAAGGCTAGCAAAGCCTTGTGATGCTCTCTTAGATGCCATGGCGAGTGATGCCTACACCAAGGCAAAGGAACCATCGATACAGAACTTGTTGGGAAACCAGACTTAGAGGATAGTTCACTCTCTGACTGGAAAAAGGTATCCAGCAGAGCCCTGCCAGGGTCAGATCCGAATGCAGTATTGCCCAATCCCTTCCTCAGACACGCGGGGAGTGCTTACTGAATTTGGAGCTGGCAGCGCTGAGCAGATGTGATGAAGAGTAGATGAGGGTGCCAAATGCTCTTGACAAACTGTCAGGAAGGTAGAGGATGCAATTCAGGAGGGCAGGGGGATGGAGTCGAGGACCTACCTCTTAAAATGCCTTATTTCTACCTTATTTTCCTATAATGCCATGCTTAGAAGCCATGCAGCTGATGATTTCAAAACATTGCCTCTGCCACTCATCTCTCATAAATTTACTCTAATGAACCAATTATTCATAAAAAATTACCACGACTAAAAATACAGGTTAATGTAACTTCACAAATGTTAAAATATGAAACTTTTCCGATTTTTACAGGTATTTTTACATAGCCAAAGAGAGAGTAGTAAACTGCCTCTAATAGCAAGGAGAAGGAATACATTATACAGAGGATACTGTTTTCTTTGAGAAACAACCATAGAACACTGACTGCTGATACTTTTAAACTCTGTTAGGAGTAAACCAGAAGGAAATACTTCTGACACTTCCAAAGGTGGAAAAAAAAAATCACTTGAGCTCTTCCTGTTGGTTAAAGCCAAGCACAGCCGTTCCTTCTGGCTGTCATTAAACCCATTAAACCCTGGGATGTTCCTTGACATTTGGACTTGATTGCTAATGAATGGCCATCAGTCATTCACAGAGGGACTTGCTCTTCCCAAAAGGAGCTGGGGTTCATCCCTCTGCTGCTCCACCCCAATGTCAGGGGGAATACAAGGGCTTTTCCCTCTTCATGCATGGATGCAGCTGCCACGATCTGCTCAGATCCCCACCATCAAGCTGATTTCTCAACTGAGTCAGGAGGAACACACTTTCTTTCCATCGGGTTACTTTGAGAGAAGGTTGCCTTGTTTATTTAAAGCTATAGATTGGGAAAGAGTCACCAAGCATGTGGATCCAGCTGGTATGGACTACTGGCTTTCCAAAGGCTTCCAACAAGTTCCTTACCAAAGTCTGCCAGGGAAACTGAGCATCTACATGATGGGATAGAAGGTCCTGGCAAGGCTGAACGAAGTGGTCGGTTTGTGAAATGATAACCTGCAAGATCCCTGCTGGGCCCTCTGGGTCCATAAACAACCCGGAAAAGGGGCAATATGACAAAGCTTGCTGATGATCCAAAGTCATCCTGGAAGAGAAGAAACTGCAAAAGCACCTTAAAAGACACAGCAAGGAAGTATTTAAACTTAGAAGGAGATTTGGTTTGTTCCTGGGAACAGCAGACTGAAGCATGGCAGGTGGAGGAAACCGCCATAAAACACCCTGAGCTGATCATCGCATCCCAGGAGTGACACGGAGGTAACAGGCAAGAGCTCCACACACATTGACCCACTGCTGAAAGAAACGAGGTGCTCTCGGCAGGGGGAAGCCTAGAAAACCAACAGTAATCACCAGTTTGCCCCTCTTGAAGTCCATGGTGCACCCCCACCTTGAATGCTGGCAGCAAATCTGGTACAATAAATACATAAAGGCACAGGATAAAACCAAGCCAGAAGTACAAACAGCAATGAAAACGATGAGAAGAACAGAATGATTTCAGCACAAGGACCAACTAAGCAAGATGGGCCTCTCCCATCAGCAAAGCAGAAGTCCTAAGTAGTACAGGCTGGATGCAAAGAGATCAAATGTTTTAACTTCTTTCCCAGTACAGATGCTCCAAGGACTCTGATGAACTGCTGGTATTCAGGACAACACAATACCGAAACAAGATCTGTATCACACAGAACAATTTAACAACTGCAAGAATACATGCCAAGCATTGACGCTTGCATAATTCCTGACATACTCAATTAACGCTGTTAACTTTGTTAACTCTGTTAATTGAGCATGTCAGAAAGCTGTTATGTTTTTAAATCAAGGCTGCTGCAGACGGGACTGAATTTCCAGTCTAGCAGGTGCCAGGTTTAAATGAAACCATAAAAGCTGGCCCTTCACAAAGCCACATCCCATCGCAAGGCAATTGCGTTGGGTTCGGAAAAGCAACAGGAGAACCTTGTAGAAGAGAAATTCATTAAGAGCTACACAAAAAGCTAATGCAAAATCCTAGGCCTTCAACAATAATCCCTTCCTTGAAGACCAATTACTTGACTTAATTAAATAGCCACATGGTAAGACGCGTGCTCAAACTGTTCAGCAGTACCTCAGGAAAATAATGCTTGCTTCAAACCCTTTTTGAAAGGAATTTTGTTAAAAAATAGTAATAAAAAAACACTGTAAAGACCACATGCCATCAGCTCAAACCTTTTTTTCCTCTGTCTTCCACTAAAAATCTCTCTTTATCGAACTAATTTGAAAAAAGCCCTAAATGCAGGTTAATCTCTCTATATAAATCTTCATTTTCCGCTTACGGAAGCAAACAAGGGAGGGAGGAAAACGCCATACACCTTTACAAACATCCGCTGCTATCAGATCTGGAAGCAGAACCCAGCTCTGACCTGGCATGTGTTCCAGTCAATGAAAACCCCTCTTCAAAAACTTTATCAACATCAGAAACAACATAATTTAGAAATCGAGTTTTCTACTTACAGACCACAAAGCCAGGCAGAACACACATGCTCTCGGTGCATGGGGGGGATCACATCTCCCTTTCTGCCTTGCTGAAGTACGAAGGGGTTCCAGTTCCCATCCGTCAAAGGAACATAAAAAACAGACAGGACTTTTGCAGCAAAACCCATTTCTACACCATGCACATAAGCAAAGCATGACCTCACCAGCACATGGCAACACAGGTGACGAACACCTGGCTGACCTCAAGATGGGAAATTCACAGGAGGAAGACGGGCGGGGAAAAAATATCCCCCAAAATCATGAAGTTAGGAGCTCTCGCTGGATGATTGCTGGCACCACGTGGTGGTAGACTTACCAATGTGCACTGTCTGCATTTGTATACAGTTCTTCTTTTTTTTTTTCTTTTGCCATAACCAACTACCTTTTGCTGAGGCAAGAAGACAAGAGGGACCTTCACTCCCATCCAGTAAGGTCAGGATGGTCCCGTTTCAAGACTCTGAGCATCACGAGTCATTGCCTGTAACTTCAAGCCCCGTAAAGTAAGAATTCAACAACTGGCAGAGAAACTATTATTTCTGTCATACCAGCAACTACAAACTAACAGCTGATTATACTAACTTCCCTTTGAAAAGTTAGGCAGTTAACAAAATGAACGTTTAATACATAATAAATCTTAAAAAAAAAGTGTGTAGGGGGGCGTTGCTTTTTTTCTTTCCCGAAAAGCAAGTCATACATGGTTAAGGTCATTTCACGTCTTTTCCTATGACTACACAGGTATTTTAAACAAAGCAGCATCAATTGTTTTCTATTTCAATCTGTCTTACAGACTAATACTTCTGAGAAATGAAGAAAGAGTCCTTGGTCAAAGATGATGTCAGTCCAGTCCCAGCACGCTTGTGAAAGCGCTGCCTCCTCAGCACATGAGCACTGCAGGCAAAGCTTAATTTTAATGTACAGCTAATCAGAGAATTAACAAATTAAGTAACTAATGGATACTCAATAATAAAGATCTGTTGCTAAATACCTACAAGAAAGGACAGGTTAGAAAGTATTGCATGATGTATGTTTGGAATTCTTCTTAATCAAATCAACAGCTTCAGTTCCTTATCGAGAGGGAGATGATGTCTAGAAAAATAATACTGCAGCAGATTCTGGACTGCACAAAAATGTGTGCAATGTTCAATCCACTTCAAAACACAAGGCACTTCTACACATTTTGCATACTATGGTAATATCTGTGAAAAGCTTGCCAGGAAACTATCACTGTTTTTTTAAATCAGGGCTCCATGAAATGAGAGTTAGTTTTCACTCACCTCAAAACGAGGAAGTAAAAAGCTAATTAAGGTATTTTAATATTAATCACCCAGCAGCGTGAAGACTCAGAACAACCAGAGACACCAATGCAAGTAACAGCAACTTACCAAATATATTTGAAGCAGAACACAGCCACGATGCTACAGATCGTGTTATTATTATTGCTCATAAAACAGATGAAGAAAGTGTGCGGTTTATTTCACAGCACTAAAAATCCAAAACAATTTCTCAAAATGCATCCAGTTAGTCTCATATTATCACAAATTCATGTCGCATACAGCAATTAGACAGTTCCATGCTAACCAGAATTACAGCAACAGTACTTACACAAGAAGGAAAAATGAGTTTGTCAGAAACATTAGTAAAGCTTTAGGCATCTAAGAAAATTAAATATATTTCAAATGCATTCAGTGCCAGCGTCCAAGAAAACCATCAGTATTTTTCACCAATGAAAGGTTCCAGTTTGAGTGAAGTTACAAATGGAGTCTTCAGAGGAGGACTGACATGAGGTGTTCTGTCCAGAGCTGCGTGAAGGAGGAGACAGCATCATTTTCCATGCAGGGCTTTTTCAGGATGTGGTAACTTGCAGTGCCATGAGACGTGGCAGCCTCTTCATGCCCTGCTCACGGAGCTAGTGCCAACTTTAGGGAAATATTTTGATCCATTTTAGTTTTCCTTTTTAGTCTACATACAAATGTATTTTTGGTCATTTTGGTGTGTGTTTTTTTGCCTTTTTTTTTTAAATAACAGGATCATCCTGAAGTCACATCCCTAGTGGTAAGAATTAGTCACATGGACAAGTGCCTAGCACATATACACAAATCCAAACAGTCCTGTTGCTACAGTTGTGCAAAGCTTCCACATTCAGCCTCTAATTATGCCAGCTGAGTGAGCAGTGCAGCCTTTAAATACAGATCACAAACCAAAGGGCACGTGTTTCTTCTCAGTTAAATGGTGATAGCCACTGATCCATTATGCTGGAGATACTCCAAGGCAAAATAGGAAACAGCCTCTGAAGAGTCATCCTTGAAGTCCCTTGCACAGAATTTATTTATCATACTAGCACCTTTAATGCAGAAGCAAATGATGCTTCACTACAGAAGGGATTATTTGGTTCTTCCACCTTGTCTGGCACGTGATCAAAAAAAAAAAAAAAAGAGTTAGGGCAATGTATTCTTCCTGCGCAAAGAAGGCAGCCTTATCATTTAACAAACACGATAGGTAAAATATATCCAGCACAGACCAGAGAAACGGAAATCTTCCATTCATCTCCAGTAGTCAGGCTTTCATCCCTTCTGTTCTTATCATCACAGGACAGGATGACTCACCCACAAAAAAAAAATTGTTCAAAGGTGAATTTTCTCAACCTTACATCTGCTATTTACCAAACTTTACTGCCTTGAAACAAGGTTTACTTCTTCGTAGCTTGCCTCAAACACGGTCCTGCAATAAAGTTCGTAATTACTGTGACAGATGTCTGTTATGATCAATTGACTCAGTCTCAAAGCAGGATCGTGCTAAAAAGGAGACGCAGAAATCTGACATAAAATAGCAGTTACATTTATATTCTTGTGCTGACAATTATCCTGACCTATATTCCTACGTGTGTTTCAGTACTGATATTCCTCCCTAGCCATCCACCTGTTTCAGAAACAGATCTGCAGAGCTAAAACACGCAAGTATTTTACCGGGACATTAATGCTAAAATATTCACCAGTTTCAAACAGTATCTTCAGTGAGAACCATGGTCTCCATAGAAGTCAGCGCACTAATGAAACAGCACCCTGTGTCCCACTGTAGGGAGAGCACTTAACTTAAGTTACAACAGCAAAAAGATGAAAAAAACCATCAGAATGATTTCACTGGTAAAATGATAACCTAAAGAACAGGTTTTCAATTGTTCCTTAACTTACAGATATGTAAACTCAGAAGGGTTTTTATATAAGCCGTATGTAAAAAAGAAAAGTGACAGAAGCCTAAGACCTCTAGAAAAAAATAAAGTAATAGGAGGCTTGGTTTAATTTCTAAATTGTGAACCAGTCCAGGTTTCTCTCTCTCTTTTTTTTTTTCCCTCTTGCAGCATCAGTTAAGTTTTCAGCTCTGCAGGTGGGGCTACCCTGAAGTAAATGAGGGTATAAATGTTTATAGTGCATCCGATACCCTGCCCGGATACATGCTTACACCACCCCTTCACCCCCCTCCCCAGTAAACGCACCAAACTACCCCTCACTTCATGGGCTGAGCTCCAGAGCGCTCGTTATAGGGTGCAAGGGCTCATTTCAGGAGCTGCCAGCACCATAAAACCACACCCTCATTTGCTCTGGGACACCTTGTTCACCCAGCCATTCCCTTCTGGGCAATGAAGGGATTTTTACTCGACTTGCTGTTATTTCAGACATTTCTGGACAATTTTCTTCATTTTTCCTTTTTTCTGCTACACTGCAGTACTCTAAAATACCTTCCATTTCTCAGCAGCAAGTAAACCTGCTTTAAGTGCAGAGCTTTCAAAGATCACCAGTACCTTTATGCAATTCATTTCTTTAAAACCAGCTTTATTTCAAGAACAAGCTGGCATATCAAATGTCTAAGGCCTATCTATGTGATACCAGGTTCAGTGCCTTAACGCTAGCAGAAGTCAAGCCTCAGCCAGACACTTTTCACAGTCCAAAGCCTGCCCAGATTTGGGGTTAGCAATAATCCTGTTTCAAGCAGGAGGACGGACTGGAGATCTCCAGAGGTCCCTTCCAACCAGAGGCTCTAAGAAAACTGTCAGCACTTGAGAAGGACCAAGATGTTCAAAACCCTAAAAGAGCCTAACCTGAATGCCCCAGCCCAAACATTTAACACAAAGCATCGATGGCGTCAAGTAAAAGGAAATACCAGATGGCTGAGAGAACAACTGCTGCGTATCCCAGAGCCATTAAAAGGAAAGGTGGCTATCACCTACTTACCCTGGTGGCTAACTTGCTGTGCTGGATGGGTTGATGAGGACTTTAAGAATCGTAAATCGTTGGCCCTTTTCAGGCAGATAATGCACACAGGAACACAGCAACTCCTCCTGCTTTCAGTGCCGAGCGAGATGTTCATGTGGTGCTGTCCATGCAAAAGTTGGGCAGCTGTGGGGAAGGAGTTTGTACCCTCTCCCTCCTAGAGGCTCAGGAAAAGGAGCAAAAAAGCTCACAGCTTTGGATTATTTCATGCCTGCCATAGGAAAACAATAGCTAGCAAACTAGGCAGCACAAAGCAACACTGGATCAGTTCAAGCACCTTCAGCTCTGATAAAACAAAAAATTGCCCCAGCTCTTAAATCTATCTACAGCACATTCATGAGATGAATGACTTAGGAAATTACTTATTCGTACACATAAACATACAGGTATGCTTCATCTTGCATCACATCTCTTACAAATGCGCAGAGGCATTCCTGTTACAGAATTTCCTTTTGTAATTCTGCTTATGTAATAAACAACCAGTGCATTTAGCTGACCAAGACGACCCAGGTAAATAACAGCCATCAAATCTGCAAGGTTAGAAAGTCGACACAGCAGCAGCAAATCATCAAAAGTGCTTGTTCCAACGTCTGTTGAAGAGAACTGAGATCGATTTCCAAACCATCCACTGCATTTCGTTCCCTCAAAGTTCATCAATGGCAGTAATATTAACCTTTGGCAACTCACACACTTCTTTGAAGTGACAGTTTTGGAGGATATCCTTGTAATAGTCCTTGAGGTCTGCATAAGTAGAGATGGTTTCATTTGAGTGATGAAACGGCATCAGCTTTTCATTCAACAACATCTGCACTTGATACTCCTCTTTGGAGGTTTTCACTTGATCACAGTGGTAAAGCACAAATACCAGGTTGGCTGCGTAAGGCACAATCCGGCCACTGCGAAATTTCCGATGCGCTTGCCTGATGTAATTGTTTGCCCTGAGAGGCTCAGCATCTTTGAAGAAGCCCATAAGAGCAAGCAGTGGCTGAAGTGTCTCTGCATGCCCAACTTGTACAATCAAAGGTGAAGAAATGGGTTTTGAACTAATAAAAGAAAACCAAAAAGAGCAAAGAATCAGCAAGGGTCCGTGCTTCAAAACAAACATACCAACACCAGAGCTGTCAGCAGTGAAGGCTTAAAGAAGAAGACTTTGAACTTGTTTTACTCCAATGCACGATAAGAACGTGTTTGAGAATTTCAGTACACTACAGGCTTTTTTTTTTTTAAATAAAAGTACCTGGGCTTTCTAACCTGAGTTGATATACTGGTTTGGGATAAAATACAAGGGTTTTAAATAGCATTGCCTCCTCCCATCAGGAATTTTAGAGAAGGGCAGCGAATCTGCAAGGCTTTATTAACACGCAAACCAAATCTAGCCCTTCATCTCATGTCAGCACAGATCCATTGCGAACATGTGTAACCATTCTCCCATTCAGGGCTGTTTGGAAAAACTCCCTGAGATTTTATTTTATTTTATTTTAACCAAATAAGCACAACAGGTTTCACAGATTTGCTTTAGTACAAACCCCTGACTAAAGTCTGACAGCTTTTCCCAGGATGCTGAGCTGTGTTTAATAGGAATAATTAGAGACAGCAGGCTTTTTTTGTTGTTCCCTGGCAGATGAAAAAAGTAACCAAATGACAAAACACAACGAACTGTGAAGTGAGCTCATCCACAAAGACAAATGATTTATTATTGAAACACAATCTTTCCCTTTAACTATTCTAAATGCTTAAAGTGATTTAGATTTTTTTTGAAGTCTTTTTAATAAGCTTCTTCCTAAATTAATCCAAGGTGTGGTGAAGAGAAGCCCACAGATTGCCATCACTTTAGACCTGGAAAGTTTCAGGGTTTTTACCATTAATTTTGCTAGATTTGAGGAGTAAGAGCTTTCCCAGCTGCTGTAATAAAGGATAAGTGACAATACAGTTTCAAGATGAAAATTACATCTAAGCACAAACTTATGCACAGGTTAATTGCAGTAAACCCCCACTTCCCTCTGACCTAACCACAACCCACTGATTGCCTGCACGACAAATTACTGACTTAACACGCAAACTGCTTCTCTCCCTGGCACACCGAAACTGGCGCGGGATTTGAAAGAGAGTTTTTCTTGCCTGTCTTGATGACCACCAATGCTTTTAACTGCATATCACGCTAAAACAAGAATTTATAGGAGTTTATAGGAGGCTAGCCTGAAACCAGCGTTCCACCTATTGGAAGGAAAACAGCCTTCCCTCCGCAATTTATTAGTGTGAATTATAAGCAGGACTACTGCTGTTATTGATTCCTGAGAATACCTGCTCATCAAAAAGATCCCACTCCCCCAGCACACAGGCCAGCAAATTAAGTCGATGATTCAAACCACTAACACAGCTGTTAGGCAGTTTGTCAGACAAGATGTTACACATCGTTCAGCCAAAGGAAAGGTAAGAGCTGGCTTGCAGCACGAGGAAGCATCAGCCAAGATGAACAAGCACGAGGAAGCACCAGCCAAGATGAACATCTGCCCCTTGCTGCGGAGAAGGACGATGGCTTTTTGGAACCGTCTCCAAGCGGCGCTGGAAAGCCCAGGTCACTGGCTCTAGCATGTGTAAACACCCATTTAGCTTTTGGGAGACAAAAGGTGACATTTGGCAGCGCTCCTGCTCACCAGCTGCCAGTGAAGTCCACCCACAGATGAGGCACATCTTGATTGGCCTGAAAAGGAGGTGTTTCCTCTGCTCGAACCCGAAACCTGAAGCAACTGAAAAATGTTTAACTGGTGGATTTACCTGGAGATAAGAACTCTGACCAGACTGGCAGGACTTCAGGACGGGCTCTGTATTACCCGCTCAGTATAGCTACGGTGTTTGTGCAGTGTGAAACTGCACTGGAGCCCCTCTTCCAGCTCCTCCAGAACTCGAGGTTCTGCCTTCATTTCTCCCCTTTTTGTTCATGACCCTCCCCTCTGACTACTTCATTTTCAACTTGTAAAGCTTTTGGATGCTTCAGTCCCTTCCTCTTTCCTTCCTCCTCTTTTCTTTGTTCCCTCCTCTTGCTCATTTGACCAGTCCGTTTATATCCTGCCCCTCCACACACACCTCTGGGGAAGTCCTACTAAGTTTTAGGATGCATTCACATCCCCCCTGTCCATCAGTGAACAGGAACAGCAACCAAAAATGCATGTGTAGAGAAGACAGAAGGATACTCCTCTGGCCTCCAGCAATTTCCAGCCCAGAAGACTGGGCCAGATCTGCAATTTTCAAGCCCAGTGGGTCTGATAAGGTCCTCCTACAATTCCCCTAGCGGGAACAATTTGCCTTATCTTGTTTTTATCTTGAATAAATGTGCTGCATTTGCAATGCCACTTAACTTCTCACCTCTTTTTCCCAGCCATTTACAACATGCTGAGCAGCCCAGATCCTTGCAGATCTATCTCCACTGGTGACCTGCCTCTGCCAGGAAAATCAATCATCTATCCCTACCCTCCATTGCTTGCATTTTTCTTCTTCTTTTTTACCCATGTAAGGATCTTGCCCCCTTAGCTCCTGGCTGCTCGATTTCTTTGGAAAAGGAAAGCTGTTGAAAGATTTTTGGGAAATCTAGACTGTTTCTCCCAGGTCACCCTATTGGTATGCTTGCTGATCCTTCCTCAGAGTGCCAAGAGATGTCTTCCTTTCAAAAAGCCATATGGCTATTATTTCAGCCACTTCATCCCAGTTCTCTTAGCACTCTCGGGTGAATATCACCCAGCTCTAGCAACTTGGTAGGTTTTCATTTTGCCCCAGCTGCACACCTTTATACACATGCCTGTTTCTAAATATGGTGGTTCATATCTTATAGTTTACTGAGTGGGGAAGCTAACAATGTACATATGCTGCTAAAGTCTCCAAAACAAGTGTCAGTATTATGCAGGCATTATTCACTGCGCCAGGACTGGATTTCACACACACATCCCCAAATGTCAGAGATACTAAGAAAAATATATTTAACTCGGTGGTCAGCCTTGCTGGCTTCACAGCAAGATTTGGCTTTACTTTCCAGTTGATGCTGGCAGGAATTCTAGAATGGAAGTAAATCACAAAAATATGTCTAACTTCTTCTTTCATTTTGTTTTTTAAACCAAAACAGCAAAACATACATTTCCAAAACAGAAAACAAGTTATGGCATACGTACTTACACATACACACACATCAAAGGGAGGTTTTAAAGAACAAGGAAAGAAAATCTCACGAAGACAAAACACGGAACAAACAAGACGGTTATGCTCACTGTTATTCGAGATTTTATTTCATCCCCTTTCGTCTCCTGAATCCCCGTGCTGACAGGTCAAACCACTTGGGAGATGAAACAAACCTCTCTCATTGACAGTTTCAATCCTTATTAAAATAATATGGTGGGATGGCTATTTCCTTACATGATACAATCCTGCATTTTCAATAGCCTCTTCAACACAGTATACTTGCAAACCTCGTTTTTTCACCAGCACTGTGTATTTGACTTCTGTCTAGGACTACTCAAGCACTCCCTGTTCAATCCCTGTGGTTGCGACTCCAGTTCAGACTGAGGTTTCATATTATCTAATGATAACGATAAAAATCACCACCAAGGTTAAAACAGCAACAGTAATATTTTTAATTACAGTGAAATCAGTAAAGATTGCCTCTTTGGAGCATGCGCAAAGGTTATAACTGCCCAGACATTCCCGATAAAGTCAAAACAGGAGCATACAGCGCAATCAACAGAACACTGATAAATTCAGAACAGTAGCACAAGCTAATAAAATCCTGAACTGGAGGCCTGAGATCTCCACACTCAATCGTCTTTATGATCAATTAATGACTCAGCATTACCTAACAGTGGCACACAAAGTTCTCAACATCGTACTCAAGCAATTGCTAATGATACTCCATGTCACTTTTTCCCCCCTTTACTGTAGTAGTAAGTGACTTGGGAAAGCACACTGATCAGCAGAGAAAAAATCTTCTTTCCAACTTTAAAGTGAGATGAAGAGACTGCCTAAAATTTTGCCATAAAATATTAAAAGCTTGCCTGAAAGTCATTGCTGGTGACGGGTTTCATATTCATTTTATGAGGCACTTCCAGAGGAGCAGAAGCAGCTCTAACTGGGCAGAACAGGAGCGGGGTTCATTCATAAGATGTGGGGACTTCAGCTGCTCAACTGCCCTCGCCATAACCTTTGAAGTAAATCTGACCACAGCTGAAAATGAAGAAGTTACTGAATGTTCATCAGCACAACCCTGAAAACTAAGTTTAGCCATGGAAAAAAAAGCCCTGTGGAGAAGCATGGATGTGGGATTTATCATTCAGGCAACTTCCAGTTCTCCTTGGTCTTGGCAGATTTGGGTTTAACCCTGAATCTTCTGCACCAGCACACCCATCCTCAACACTAGATTGTTCCCACTGCTCTAGGACTACTGAAGGACCTTAGATATGTAAGAAGTGACCTTTCTTTTAACCAATGTTCATTTCCTAAACACTGACGTGACTTTCGGCTAGAGAAAACCCAAACCCCAAGAAATAGCGGGATAAGAAGAAACATTTCCTGCAGCAACACTTAACTGGCCAACCTTCAAATGTCATGTAAAAATCCCCCCAGTAACTCCAAAGAAGAGTTTTAACAACTGTTGAACAAGAAAGCTTAGACCACATTCTGTCCTCATCTCCACCCCAACACAAAAGCCAGGACAGAGGACTCAAACCCCTGTATTTTCAGCTACAGGATGAAATCTCCATCCCTCCCAGCTCCCCTGCTGATTTATTTCTGGGAAAAAAGAGCTGGAGGAACCCTAAATCTGCAAGTGAACAGCAGAGACCAGGGAATGCAGGGGCAGTGGTGGGACTCAGTACCAACACAATATGCCACCACAAATATTGACAAGATTAATATTTTCTTCTTGTCCAGCAAGGAGGTACATGTGTTCCTTCCTTCACAGCAAAGGCAAGCTTGAAAAGCTGACAAGAGTACTCAAAACTCATTTAAAATCCTGATTAAACAGCAACAGCTCTTATCTAGTCCCACAAGAGTTAATCACCCAAAGCTACCTAGGCTTCACTGCATTTAGCTCTAGAGCTTCTGCAGTTTCAAATGCTCCTTTCCGAATGAACTCGCCTCTCACCTTAAGGACCTCGGAGATTAAATACATTATGGCATCAGCAGCATACCAATGCTAAATACTTCTCTGTTAGTTGCCAAGAGGTTTTTGGCTTGGTTTTGAATTCCTTTGATAAAAGGCTATGACCCTATAAAAAATGCTGAGATATCTTTTTACAGCAATTCTGAGGAAGCAAATATTAGGCGGTTAATCTGAGATTAAGATTTGAAAGGCACAAGCAATGCTTTAACTGCCAAGGTCTAGGTAGATGGAAGAAGAGACAGGCTTTCACGTGGAAGGTCCCCTGGACCACGCACACTCTTCAGAAATCTGGGCACAGGGATGCTGCTGAACATGCTGCCACCACCTACAGAGACTTTCCTGTCTCCACCTGGTTTCCCCAAAAGCATCCTTTAAGCACGTCAGAAGCCCCATCTTTGAAAGATGAAGCTATCAAAAACAAACGTGTAATATGGTGTGAAGTGCCAAGGCCAAGCTGTTGGAGACGTTTATGTTTTATTAGTGAACGTCATCCCATTTCCCTGTTTTTCTGAAAAACAAGACCTGACCATTCTCTCTGAACAGATATACTGAAGTCAAGCAACTCTTTTTTGGTAAGTTCTGTATTCACCAGCACCTCTGACCTGGCTCTGCAAGGGCCACCTCGCACCCGACAGCCACCCCAGCTCATGCACACACTTCAAATAATGCAAATCCCGTGGCTGAAATGTTACGTTTACGTGTCTCTGCCATTGGGTGGGTGACTGAACACAGCGGTTGACAGCCCCCACCAAGGGCCACAGGACATCCTGAACCCACCGATGCACCCAGAGCCGAGAGCCTGCACTGCAGAAATGCAGAGCATCAGCCAAGGAGTTTTACTGAAAGAAGTAACTGAACATTTTGGATCAGAGCAAAGGGGTTTTTTAAATGCAGCTACATTGATTCGACCGAATACGTGGAACCTTTTTGTTCTGTTCCCTTTGTACATACTATAAAAAGACATTTTTGAACAGATAATGGTTTTCAGATCGCACACTGAATTGTTTCATACTGAGTCATATTTTTGAAAGGAGCGATTAGGGCACTGTATTTACTACTATTACAGAAAGGTTATCAGTTCTGTTGTGAAATGACCTGCAGAGAGGGAGGGAACTTACAGAGAATAATAAAAGCTATCAATAAATTGGCAAACTAAGCTGTTTACATTATGGCTTAGCCTTGTATATAACTAAAAAGATGACCTTCAATCTTGAACAAAGTTCAAATGCAAATATATATATACATATTTTAAATACCTAGAACCCATGTACCCTCAGAGGAAACCACCAAATATTTTGCAATGTGTGCAATGTGTTTATGCAGCTAGGTTAGTATTTTGAACCATTAGCCACATACTTTAAACACTGAGATCACAGAATCACAGAATGGTTTGGGTTGGAAGGGACCTTAAAACTCGTCTAGTTCCAACCCCCTGCCATGGGCAGGGACACCTCCCACCAGACCAGGTTGCCCAAAGCCCCATCCAGCCTGGCAGTGGGCACCTCCAGGGATGGGGCATCCACAGCTTCTGATTGTCCCCCTGTACTCGGCTCTGGTGAGGCCGCACCTCGAGTCCTGTGCTCANGACCTGATCGCTCTCTACAGGTACCTTAAAGGAGGCTGTAGCGAGGTGGGGATTGGGCTCTTCTCCCACGTGTCCGGTGATAGGATGAGGGGGAATGGGCTGAAGTTGTGCCAGGGGAGGTTTAGGTTGGATGTTAGGAAAAATTTCTTTACTGAAAGGGTTGTGAGGCATTGGAACAGGCTGCCCAGGGAAGTGGTTGAGTCCCCATCCCTGGAGGTATTCAAAAGACGTGTAGATGTAGAGCTTAGTGACATGGTCTAGTGGAGGACTTGGTAGTGTTAGGTCATAGGTTGGACTGGATGATCTTGGAGGTCTTTTCCAACCTAAAGGGTTCTGTGATTCTGTGAATGCGACCATCCAGCCAATTCCTTACCCACTGAGTGGTCCATCCATCAAATCCATGTCCCTCCAATTTAGACACAAGGATATTGTGCGGGACAGTGAATGTGATGGCTCCACAAAGCATACCTCCCAATTTCAAAAGCCTTCTAGCAATCCACTTGGGCAGTATAGATAATAACAGGTATTTTATGTTCTCTTTCAGGAGCAAGGCAGACTTGCTTAATATCTGAAACTAGAAGAAAAAGTGTAAAAACAGCTTTAGTGAATAGCTGATATCCTTAGTGTGCCACAACCAATCTTTCATACCCAACCTTGCTCAATTATGTAACTGTTAAGGTTGCTATATTTTTGTAAGATTAGCAGCTTCGTACTGCATTAACTACCAAAACACTCTGATTTCTCATCAACATGCACAGGTCCTATTGGCAGAGCAGTACTCACACCTTCTAGCCTACTGTGACGCTTGGCCAACAGATTCAAAAGTTGCTGGGGCAATCAAGAGGGGCAGATGAGATTCAGGTATGGTTATTCCTACCATCAGCACCATGCTAGAAGGAAAAAAAATCGTAATAGGTTTTGGTCACTAACTGTCCACTATTTGCACAACTCATACTGAAGTGAAAACATATCAAACACTTGAGGAATGCTCCCAAGCAACAGCAACAAAATGTTTTTGTCCTAATTACTACTTTGATGTTCTCCACCTATCCTAACACATGCGGGTCTCCAGATGCTTCTCTTCACTGTTCTGTTTGGAGACATGCTGGGGCCCACAGATGTGCCACAAGGAACTCAAAGCTTCTTCCAAGGCAAGGAGCTACTCATTGATTGCTCCGCTCTATAGTCCCATTGTTAAAACCTGCTCGAAAACCACAGCTCTGGGAAATTCAACAAATTACTTTAAACAAATGCTGGCTGCATTTGTTTAAGAGCAGCCTTTCAAGGATTCTTCCATAGCAGCACAATGGCAAGTGAGCACAAACATACATATGCATTGCTACCTGGCAGTTTTGCAGGTACATCTACATATAATGAAGAGTAGGGACACTTTCAATAAGGCTCCAGAAGGGAAAAAAAACAACAGGTTAGGGAAGAGTATAACCCCATTGGCTTCTTTGCCACATAGCTGCATAGCCTGATTGTGTTTTCTATCCATAACAGGCAGGCTTGGGAAGAATTCAATTCTTTTATCTTCACAAAAATAAAGTGCTTTATGGATGTGGACAACTGCCCAAGTATGCCATTTCAGCACAACCCAGCTGGTTTTAACTTTATAGTCAACTTCTACATTATTATTTTTTTTTGTAATTAAGAAAATTTTCAAGGAAGAGAGTGTCCTGGCCCCCAACCTCTCCCTAAAAATGTGACAACTACATTTCTTTACAGACAGGCAAAGAGGTATGGAGGAATGTTGTCCTGGAAGACCCTACTGTAACAGTGGTAAGGTCTCAAGGAAAAGATATTTTCTACCGAAGAATTAACCTTTATTAGACATTCACTTTCTACGCTACTGAGAGTGCAGAAGAATAGGGTCCATGCATGGGTGTGCTAACGGTAGGTGTCAACATCAGGCCCAAGTTCCTGAGCACCAACAAGTAATGCAGTATCTTTCCAGCGGCTCTCTGGATGGGGACGGTTGACAAGAGCAAGCATATACTGAAAATCCCTTTCACAACCTTCAAAGCCACCTTGCTGTACAGCAAGACCTATACAGCGGAGACTACTGCTAGTTTAAAATAACTGTTCTATGAGAATGTATATGATCAAAGATCTTCAAATGTCCAAAAGTTTTTCACTGCAAATTGACAGTGGGACTAATTAGCCACAGGCATTTATTAGCACTGCAGATACCTTCATATAAAAAGCATCCCTAAAAGGCTGGCAAGTAGGATAAAAGTCAGATAACCCTGGGCATCTGAAATTACACTAGACATTCATGTCCAAAACACTAAAGTTGTAACTCGGGTGCTTAGCAAATGTCATATCTCTAATGGTCTTATAGTCAAAATCTTGAGAACTGGAGAGATTTTCATCATTTTCTTAAGGGTAGACTAATCAGCAGAAGATATTTTCCCCAGAAGAAAGAAGAGGGAGCTTTAACAAGGCAACTAATTAGGCAAATAACTAGAAGGTTGGTGAACAATCAGATTGCAAAGTCAAAAAAAGCTTCATGGAAGAAGCAGGGTTACAGTAAAAGCTCTCTTTTTAATTCAGTTGTAAGTGGGAACAAAAATAGGATAAAACTACTAAATATAAATATTTGAAGTATGCAATAAAATGCAGAGCTGCCAGCACCATTCTCAACTGCCAAGCCTAGAGCAGATCGGCAAGTTCAGATGCTGTAACTTCTTGCTGGAACAGAAATGCTCCCCCTTCTGCTTCTGGATAGCCCAAATTAAACTTTTCAGAAAGACGGGAGAACTTGGAGCAAAGACAAGATTTTGGAAGTAAAATTGTTCTTCTCACAGTTGCAGAATAAAACAGAGTTGCAAATCAATGTTAGACACAGCTAAATGAGACATTTCATCGTCACACAGGTTCATTTTCTGAGTAATGAACTGCTGCAGATGTATTTAACCTGTCGCCTTGAAGATGCACTATACCGTTAAAAATAAAAAGCAACCCACATGCACACAACTGAGTATTTTCTACTGTTAAAAATGCAGGTATATTTTTCATTTGTATGGTTTCTTGTTTTAGGCTGTACTCTCAAATTTCCATGGGACCCTGAATAAGTCTCTCTTCCTAGATGAAAAAGCATTAGTTGCACCTCCACTCTCTAGATCACAAGAGACACAAGCTGTTCTCCTGTACCAGCGGTGGCAGATTTCCACATATTTTTAAGTGCACCAGGTTATCCGATTCAGATTGTACTCAAGTCTTCAGTGCTTTAAGACTGCCACCTCATGTCACGGGATGGGGTTACACACTCCTTTTATACAAAGCAATGCACTTTGGAAGCTTTCAGTTCCTACTTAGGAAGAGACGCAGTAAACGGACTACTCACCCAGCTTTGAATTTTGCAAGATTTGTAGGGTCCCTGTTCTTTACACACAAGCATAAACCCACTACCTGCTTCCCTCTGGGGTAGCAATACAGCACAAGAGACTGACACAATGCAACTGAGCTTGTATGGCTGGAGCTGAAAGGCAGGATGAAATTATCTCTGTCCTTTAGTACTCTGCCTCTAACACCTGCTCGTCCTCCAGGAGCATGCTCCACCTCGTAATTTAGGGACTGCTGATCTAGTTCTCAATAAATCACAAGTGCGGCTATGATTCTGTCAACTACGCTGCTTTATTATTATTATTAACCTTGCAGGGATATCTTATACACAGTTGAGACGCACACAGCTACTTTCTAACTAGCAAAAGTCTGTCAGTGTTCAAGGAGTAAATACACCAAAAGCAAACAAAACTGATTGTTCCCCTTACATGAGTCAAGCTACGTTAAGAAGTTATTTTTCACTTTTCAGCAGGGTGGACGGGTCTTAAGGGTCTTGCTTGTCTGCTTTTCTTTTAACCTGCACTTCATCTTCTCATTCCCAGTTCTTATTTTCTCTGTTCGCAGAGACAGGCACAGCATACAACAGAGGCAATCACAGCAGCGTGCTTGTCAGTCTGTACACAGTTGGATGTTAATGACTTGTGGCCTAATGCATTTTTTATTTAGCTCCCTAGTAGGCTGAAGAAAGGATGCAGGGAGGGTTTATGTAAAGGGCAATCTAGCATAACCACACCTTTGACTCCACCACTATCAAAACGAGAGGGATCACCGACCCCGACAGCCTTCGATTTCCAAACGATAGCACGATCATTTGACAGCACAATGTCTTACGCCAGCTTGGCTGAAGAGAGGTTGCCATCACCAGCCACTTCCCGCTGCCCACCTTTCCCTCACAGCAACTAGCTCTACACAACATAGAGCATTTCTCTGCATCCAACACAGAAAAATTTGAAAAATTGAGAATTATGCTTCAACTGACTTAATACAGTTCTTCTATCACTGTTGATGTCTAACTTGGATCCTCAGCCGGCAAACATCTAAGGGAACATAACTTCTCTGCAGTCCTCTCTACTGTGAAATGATCAGCATCACAGAATGGTTGAGGTGGGAAGGGACCTCTGGGTCCATGTGGTCCAACCTCTGCTCAGGCAGGGACACCCAGAGCAGCTTGCCCAGGACCGTGTCCAGGCGGCTTTTGAACATCTCCAAGAAGGGAGACTCCACAACTATATTGGTCATTCCTCTGATCGAAAATGTGAATGCTACTTCTAATTTCAATCTGCCAACTGAAAGGGAAAAAAGTGCTTTCTAAAGTGTTATCAAGTAAAAAAAAATACATACAGCCTCAAATATCAGTGACTCATGCTTTTGTTTCTGAAATATAAAAAAAAAATTAATATATTTCTGTAGGTTGTTATGTAGATCTACTTTAATATACTAAATTTAGAGGTAAAGTCCCGAGGATGCTAGGAATGCAAGAACATCCACCACATATAACTAACGTTTACATATCAATATCAAAACTGAATTTGCTCGTTATAAGTTACAGTTACTCATAAATTGATTCCTACAAACTATTTAAAGGTACAATATTTATACAATCTCGATATCATGTCCTTGATTTTATGTACTTTTGTAAACATTTCCACACTTATCTGCTGAGGTACTAATTCATGTGGTTCGTGTGGTTAATCACTAAGCTATGAATTTGTAATTCCTCTATTTGAATGACAAGCATTCACACAGGTTGTAAATTAATTCTCATATAAATGTACTGTATTTAAGCCTAAAGCAGCTCTCAAAAATTATATTACGGTCACAGGGAAGCAAATGCAGGCAATTCTGTGACATTAACATCTCAACCTGTTTACCATGCTGTTTTCTCCATGCCAAAACAGATCACTACTACTGACTGATAGGAGCTGATAGGAGTAAACAATACACAAAAACAGCACAGGCATCTCATCTTTAATTTTTAAGGAAGCGTAGGGGTGGTTATATCGATGGCACTAGAAAGGCAGTTTTGAGGGCTGCACAACTTAGCAGGAGTACCACTGCTATTCTTCCTCCACTGACACAGAATGACTGTTGTCAAATCACGTAAACTAGATGAATACAAACCACTTGGTCAGATAACCATCCTTTGAAGACACTTACTTGCTCGTGATGTCTTTAAATCCACTAACAGTTACTTGTAAGGTCTAACATCTTCCTACGCCTACAGCGTTGTTCCCAAATGGCTGCTTTGTTGTAGAAGAATAAGAATGTGAAACTAAATATCCAAGAAAGAGTTCTTGGATAGGCTGGCTAAATCACTGGCTTTAGATTCATGCAACAATTCAAGGCATTTACAAGTTCAGGATCGAAAAGTCTTTATCCTGTTTCTACAAGGCACTGAGTATACCACAGGGAGTTTGCCCTTCTGTAGTTACAAAGAAGCACGCATGACAAAGGCTGGTTTGCTGTTACAGCTCAAGCCTAGTGAATTCTGCAACAGTTACTTCTGGTCTAGAGTCACAAAGTATTTGGATTGATTTGGAATAATTATTTTTCTGTAATTGCATTTCAGCATGTTTAATCTGAACAGAAGGCTTTAATAGTGCAAGCGACTCAAATCAAACACATGCAGAAAGAAAGCAAGATTTTCACGATGAAGTGCTTAAATAACCTGAACATATCACGGTGACATTTTCAATGCAGAGTCCACAACAAGTGTTTTTTAACAAAGACATCTTGAACAAAAAGCTCATTGTTTTAACTCAATGGCCTCTCCTCAAACTGTGCAGGAAAAGAACACCACTGTCAGGCACTGTAATTGGCTATCCCTTGGAGGCCTGTGCAGATCAATAGGTTAAAAGATGGAAGTAAATTCGCTGGGCACAAGAACATCATTGGAAGAAAACAATATATATACTCTTTACAGTAATACTGCTCTGTTAAGGATTTGATTCTCTCCATTGCAAATTCTCCTAACCCAAACTATCCTAACATTGTTATGTTTGGAAGTGTTTAACTTCTATTTGCATTAAATCCAACTCAGGATTGACCACAGAAAGCTTGCAGTCAACACGAAAGTCTTTTTTTTTTTTTTTTTTGAAATTTAACTTTTGCTCTCTCCCACTGCTTTGTCCAACTGCTGGAAGATATCTTGGAATAAAACGCAGCTGGAGCGACTATTGATGTCATAGCCATATCCTCTCTTCCAGTATTGCTTCAGGTCATTCAAGTATTCCAGTACCTAAAGTTAACACAGTTTACAATTTTTTACTATTGCACAAAGTGGAAAAAAAAAAAACCCACAACTTGGAGCAATGATAGTACTGCACACTACGTTAAATAAACAATTTTTTGAAAAATAAAAAAATAAAAAAACAAGGCTCCAGCTCGAACAGCTTCTGCATAAAAACAGATGCAATGGATCAGACCAAAGAGCCACCAGATTCAGCATCTTGTGTCCAATCATGTTCAGAATCAGGCCTAGGGAAAACAGCACGCACACTTCCCCACGCTGCAGTAATTTTCAGCCCAGGGCTTTCAGCTCTAAGACGGTTTTCTACAAATTTAATAGACTTCAGTGGGTTCTCCCCCACAATAGCCCGATCTCCCCTTTGAACATACAAAGGTTTAGCCTTAACAGTATCCTGCAGAATGGCTACAAACTGCGTAAAAAAAAAAAAAAAAGTTTGATGTGAACCTCCTGCTCCTAGCTTTGTTACCCCTTAGTTATGTACACTACTATGTACCTACCACTTCTGTAGCATTTCTGATTTGCATTTGAAAATGTTATGAAGGTCAAAGATCCTTAGCATAGTTAATCATTCTTCAAATGGAAGCAACTCCATTGCTTCAGTTGTCATATTCTGTCGTTTTTGAGATGCGGGAGACCAAAACCACGCACATCTCAATACAGAACTGCACCTTAGATTTATGTAAGAGCACATGACACTCTCCTTGTTGTTCTCTATTACTTTTCTTCCAAGCATTAGAATTCTTTTTTTAACTTTTTATTCATTAACCCCTGTAGCTGACCTGCCATTTTCATGTATTTACAACAGCAAAATTTCACTTTTAAGTGGCAAAAAATGGATATGCCACTGTATTGCTGGGCAATTCAACCTCACAGGGTCCTTCTGCAAAGCTTCTCAAACACCCCATATTCTTCATATCCCAAGTAACTCTATTTAATCAGCAAATTTTCCCACCTCTCTGCTAAGTTACTTACAAAAATAATGAATGGGACAGATCTCAGCACAAGTCCATGCTAACCCGCCTCCTTTTTGAGAGGAGGCCACTTAACTCCTGATGCCAGTGCCTACCCTTTAGTCTACCACGTGCCTATGCAGAGGTCTTCCCTCTTCTCCAGGGCTGCTAAGTTTACTTTAGAGCCTCTGCGGGGGCCTTATCAAACATGTTCTGGAGTGCCAAATAAACGGCATCACCTTTAATCCCCATGTCTTTTGACCCCTTCAAAGAACTCCAAAAGGTAATTAGGTACTTTTTGAAAAAAGGGGAATCCAAAACAAGTCATATTTATTCAGGTTCTACTAGTTTTACTGACAGACATTAGGTTTAGAGATCTGATGGTCACCAAAACCCATTAAAAAAAAAGTCTTAGAAGATGTAGAAGACCTCATTTGCTGTCCTCTAGAATCAAGGAGTTTCATCATATGAAAATATTATATGCGAAAGGAAGTTGTCCAGAGCATTTCAGTGTTACAGAAAAAAAAGGCATTATATGAATTAAGCACAATAGGAAAAAAAAAAACACATTTTAATCATGACAAATCAAGGCTGCACCAGTATTTAAGTCTGAATGAAGACGGGTATTTCACTCCTACTGTCTGATTGATCCAGAGCTCTTTGTACACCAAAGCTCTTCATTAGGTTGAAAAATATGGGGCACAGAACGTACAACTTTTGACTGTGTAAAGAACCATATCTGAACACTAAGGCATCTTTTGAAGGCTTCTCAAATCTCTCTCCCTTTTACATTTAGCACCTACCTTGGCATCCTCTTCACTGAAGAGCGAACACCATGGGGAGGTCACATTTTTTATAGCCAACTCATATGAGCAGGTGAGAAAAGCCACTTGAACGAGATCTGCAATAAATCCAAGAAACCAGCAAAAGATAAACCACCACTGCAGAACTAGCAACTTTCCCCTAAAATGAGAGGTAACTACAAGTTAGTGATGAAAACAATCACCAGTCCAAAGACCAAGCACCAAAAACAGTTTTCAACACAGTTATTGTGCAGAACCCAAATTTCAGATGGTAAGCTCTTCACATAACATTTGGTAGGAGGAGAGAAAAAAAAAAGAGCACATTCCACACCAAACACTGTACACCTGCTGATGTACATGCTATAGGTGTCGATTGCTGGTGTACCCTCATCACCACAAAAGACAGAAGAATGGGTGGAAGGCATCTGTTCAATGCAGAGCAGTCTTCGGCTACCACCACTCAACCTCCACATTACTGGCTGAATTTGAAGAGCAGCATTCCGCAGCTTTGGGATTGTGTCTTTAGGGGAATGCTGGAAAGGAGAGCGGCGCCTATTTCTGGGGGCTCCCCCACCAGTTAACCACAGGGGGAAACCTGGCACTTTTCTTCTGGACACGTGAAGGTACGATGTGGACATACAGGTCCACCTTTCCCGTGGGTTATTTGGGTGTTTGAATTGTAACAGATTTTACAAAAGAAGAACTAAAAGGATAACGCACTCATATCCCTTAAAACAAAGGTAAAGTTGGTATCATCTGTCCATCTGTAAGAAAAATACTTTCAAAGGTGTTTCGACTGTCGCCTAACAAGCATTCACTATTGCAACACCGATATACATTTGTAACCTTATGCATTTAAATACCTCATGCCTGCGTCTAGTTTAGCGTGTATTTAAAATTACCTACTCTGCACAACTACAAAGCCTTTTGGAATTTTTTTCAGTCAGACTCAGCACTGTATTTACACAAAACAGGCACTCGTTACCTGCGTTTAACTCCTCCACCGGCAAACACAGGGCACTTGCTACCTTCTCCAAAACCTTCCTCATCTCTGGACCCTCTTTGAAGGCATTTACTTGGTACATTGCTGTATCGTTCTCCTCCACGAAGGCGACAAACTTGTCGCAGTGATCAAAGAACCTCATCAAGGCATCGTTCACTTCAATCTCCGTCTCTGAAAACAGAAAGCAATTCTCAGCGCGGAGCTCCCTCCCCGCGGCAAGCGACCGGGGAAGGGGAGGCTGAGCCGGAGAACCGTGAGGATGGGGAGCACGGGCCGCTTGGCTGCCCCGAGACCTTCCTCTCACCAGGGGCAGGTGGGAGAAGGCAGACAGGCCTCTGCGGCCGCATGCCCCGCTGGGGACGGGCTGCGGGCGGCCGTGACACCCCGACGGCCC